>JAVIAB010000059.1:12239487-12409487 GCA_032433765.1 Megaustenia siamemsis | reverse complement strand
CGCTTTTCTAATACCAATGAAATTGCAGATTAATTGTTGCTGTTATTTGAGTATTTTCTTCTAGTATTACCCTGTGAGTGAATTAATATCTCTGATATATGGTCTCTGAGACCAGCAATGTCACTCGTTGTTGTTACTTGTCAAATACCTTGAGGCCAAGTGCACGTCTGTTATGAAAATATGTCGACTTGAAGGAAGTACAACAAATTTATCAACAGTTTATATTTGAACTAACTAAATCGATGATTACGGTTCTACTGTTACTGTCATTAACATAAATGGTTAGACGTAAGATAGGAAGTCAGAAGAAAACAAAAATAAAAAGAGACAGATACAAATAAATATAAATTTACAAATTTTGAAATGTAAGACTTCAATTAACTTACCGGCTGTAGAAACGTCACCACCACAGGTATCCACTTTATTTGCGAAAAGATGAAAGTGTCGTTATATTCCTTCTTTTGCTTGGAGTTGTCACCATAGCCGTTTAAAACATACATGAAGTTTAGAACTCTCGGTGATAAACCTTAACAGAAGGAACATTACTGAGACAGTTAGAAGTTTAACTCATAGAGGATATCGATGTCAACAAATTGTGTACATTCTACTATGTTGTTACTTTAAACTTAAAATATGCGTTAATTCGTTTGTTTGAGGTCGCATTAACAGTTGGCTAGACTGTTTCCTGGGTCTTCATGTAGAGCAGTTGGTCAGTTTGGGTTCATTGATCGTCACGCGAATAAGCTATCGATCGCTGACTACTTCAGGCACCTTCTCTTTGTTTTTCCACTCACGTTTTAATAACATAAATCATTCAGTTGCTTGTAAAGAGAATATTGTTCATACTTTTCTTTAATTTGCTCGTTTTTCTTGGGATTCTTTACCTAACTCTACTCATATCATCCCAGTCTTCTCATTTGATATACTCTTAAGTTGATCCTGATTTGTTAGGATATGTCGAACTGAGGTAAGTCTATTGACTGTCACTTGAGTGTGCACTGATGGTTTCAATAGCTCGTTGTTTATCCCACCAAGCTCGTCCTTGCAGGTTGTGGTTCCTCCTTCTTTGTCCAAGTATTATTTATTACCGTCTCGATTTTTCACTTCTGGTCAGGCCAAAAGTTCAGGGTGAGTAATTTGGAAGCTTCGAAGGTTTGGAGAAGTAGAGCGATGACGTGTTGTTAATGACAATTCGAGACAAGGAAAAATGTTAGGTCAACGTGGTGGATTTTGATTGGTTGCGCTAAGGAGCTTGGGAAAATGAGACTTGGGGTACTTAAACTAGAGGACATAGAGTTATAGAGGGCAGATCAGGAGATAACATGTAGTCAGTTAGTCTGGTTTGTAGAGCAACGTCAGTGTTATGTGATAGCCAAGTGATAGAAATGGCCGTGCGCACTGGCATGGGTTTAGATCACAAGTAGTGAGAGTTAGTTACTACAATAGTAGTTGAATTATGTAGTTACAATGATAGTTAAGTAGTAGGTGGTACAGTCATGAAGACTGGTAGCTTTGTTCGTGAATCAGCGAAGACAAACATTAGAAGGCAATGTCAATAACCATCGGTGCTAGCCTAGAAGTTGTCTCATTACCAACATAAGTGATGATGGCTATGGTTATTCGAAGGCCTTTATATCACTGCAGTCGAAGAGTAATCCATAATTGCTCAAACACCCGTGCCAATGGAATCATCCGAATAAACATCTCATAGAATATGCAAACAAAGAAAGGCAGATACAGTCCCCATCGTAGCAAACACAGCACACGTCAAAAGACATAAGGCGTATTATAGCACCGATGGTGAAGGCATCAGAACTGTTATACGATATCATAATGCTTCGTAAGCAATATGAATATACCATTCGGGTGAAACACACAGCTCACGGTGTGCACAGAGCACTGCTCAGTAGTTCCGACAGCAAAACCGGACTTGGAATATGAGGAAACTGCAACAAGGAACACTTTTCAAACAGCGCCTCAACGATTCCCTGTCACCTATCCGCTATATTGACCGGAAGTCCACGCAATTGATGATGTATAGTACTACCACTTATTGATCATCGGGCTAAAAATGGTGTATAGTAACTAGATGTGAGCGATAGATAGAACAACAAGTCAGCTTGTTGATTGTATATAACAATGTTCTCTCCATATATTTATAACATATATAATGTCCAATGTGACTGGGGGTATTGCCTTGGAGAGACGAATGAAAGGGGGCATAGATTGATAGATTCGGCAAAGACACATGAAGTGATGATAGATAACACCTGGTTCAAACAACACCCTAGGCGACTATGGACATGGCAAAGCCCAGACAAAAAAGTACACAATCAAATTGATTTTATATTGGTACAGAGAAGATACAGGAATGGGCTAACGTCTGTTAAAACAAGACCAGGAGAATATTGCAATAGTGACCATGTACCAGTAGTTGGAAAAATAAGAATGAAACAGCTAAAGGCACAGAAATCCCCAAGAAATATAAAATTAGAACTAGATATACATAGAGTAGTTAGACAGATGAGTGATAAGTACAGTACGATAGTACAAAATAGATATAATGCTATTGAGAAAATACAGGACATCGAGGAGCAGTGGGAAATGCTCAAACAATCGATTCAAGAAACATCAAAAGAAGTAATACCAGTGACCAAAAGAATCAACAAAAAGAAATGGTTGACAGAAGAAATATTACAACTAATGGATGAAAGAAGAAAACATAAGAAAGAAGAACCGACATACAAAATATTGCACAAAGAGATCCAGAACAAATGCAAAGAAGTAAAGGAAGGATAGTTAAAACATAAATGTGAATAAATGGAAAAACAACAAAAGAAAGACTCAAAATGTATGCACAATCAATTAAATGAATTAACAGGAAGAAAAGAAGTCACAGTTTCAGGATGTGTGAAATCAAAGGAAGGAAATATAATAATGGGACAGGAGAAGACAATAGAAAGATGGGCATAATATATTAGTCTACTCTATGTTGATGAAAGACCATAGTTAAACAGTTCAAACAAAGACACAGGACCACCAATTATGCAGAGTGAAGTGAAGGACACAATTAAACACATGAAAAGAGGCAAAGCTCCAGGTCCTGACAATATAACAATCGAAGAGATAAATGCATTAGGAGAACTGGGAGTACAAGTCATAACAAAACTACTCAATGACATATATAACACTGGACGCATACCCGAAGATCTGTTAAAATCTATCTTTGTAGCCATACCGAAGAAATCAGGCGCCACTGATTGTGAAGACCATCGCACTATTAGTCTCATGAGCCATATGACTAAAATATTACTAAGAATAATCATGAGACGTGTAAGGAACAAAATAAAACCAGAAATAAGTGAGGAACAATGTGGATTTGTGGAAGGAAATGGCACCAATAATGCAATATACATCTTAAGGACATTGATAGAAAGATCTATAGAGGTAAAGAAAGATCTATGTATGTACTCTATAGACTACACAAAAGCATTTGACAAAGTAAAGAATGTGGAAATAATCAATATGCTGGAGAAATTAAACATTAATGCAATCATTTAAAAAAACATGTACTGGCAACAAACAGCAGCTATACGAATTAACAACCAAACAGGACAATTTCAATATATAAAACAAGGAGTCAGACAAGGCTGTGTTCTGTCGCCGGATTTGTTTTCACTTCACAGCGAATATATTATAAGATCAAAAGTAGACAAAAATGGAATTGAAGCCAACGGTCACAATATAAATAATTTGCTATATGCGGATGACACAGTCTTAATAGCAGAGACAGAGAATGAACTACAAGAAATGATAGACATAAGATTAAAAGAAAGCAACAAGAAAGGTCTCAGTCTGAATAGTAAGAAAACAGAAGTAATGGTTATATCGAAGAAACAATCATCACCATCATGTAGCATAAAAATAAACAAGACAAATCTGAAACAAGTGCAACGTTTGAAATACTTGGGCACAATAATAACATCGGATGGAAGATGTACCACAGAAATAAAACGCAGAATAGCTCAGGCCAGAATAGCATTTCAGAAAATGAAAAATATCTTATGCAACAAATCTATGTCAATAGAAAAGAGAAAGAGAGTTCATCGGTCCTATATAGAACCAATTCTGATCTATGAAAGTGAATCATGGACAGTGGACAAAGAAATGAAAAGACGATTAGAGGCCACAGAGATGGGATTTCTCAGAAGAATGTTGAAAGTTCCTTGGACAGCTAAAAAGACCAATGAGGAAATTCTCAAAGAGGCCAACACAAAAAGGCAGCTCCTAGAAAACATAAGAAAGAAACAATCAACATTTTCGGGCACATCATGAGAAGAGGAAAGTTGGAATACTTGGTTACAAATGACAAAATAAGAGGAAAGGGAGATCGCGGACGACAAAGAGAGAAAATAGCTTGGTTTCATGGCGTGGAAAACAGACAACAACAGAACTGATACGATACACTGTGGATAGAAGATTATGGAAGGACATGATCGCCTACTCCAACCGGTAATGCACATCATGATGATGATGATGATGAATGTCCAATGCCAGGCAAGATGAGGTCCAATGAAATTATATAATGTTTAATCGACCGATTGTTAGCTGTGTACACCGAGTTTTAACTGAGATGTATGATCTATGTGAACTCAGAACTCTGCTTCAATAACCAGCAAAGAGTAACAGCCGTTCACATGTGTCCATCCAGCATTATCTGAGATGTGTGATCTATGTGAACTCAGAACTCTGCTTCAATAACCAGCAAGAGAGTAACAGCCGCTCACATGTGTCCATCCAGCATTATCTTAGATGTATGATCTATGTGAACTCAGAACTCTGCTTCAATAACCAGCAAGAGAGTAACAGCCGTTCACATGTGTCCATCCAGCATTATCTCTCTCTCTCTCTGTGATCAGGACTCAATCAGAGTAGGATTCCAGACTCTCACATGAAGTCAGCTGTCAGGTTAATTGTGTTGATCACAGACAGAACATCACAATTAGAGTCTGCCAGATCCACGCGTTATCTGTGATCTATGTGAACTCAGAGTTTTGGTATCAAATATATTCACACATATTACACGATTATTATGCAGCAGTGATATATTACAAAAGATTCGGTCCATGTCTTCCATATCACCTTCCTCTCTTGCTTTCCACCTGTCTTCTCCAACTATTGTTTTAGCCCTCTCCTTTGTCTTTTTCCAGGGAAAACCCCAAAAAGCACCTGTCATGTAATACTCCCAGTTGGCTTTCGCAGTGCGTGTCCATACCCAGGTAAGAGAGAGTACCCTGAAGTAAAACAACGCACTTCCTAGTGGGTGAGACTTTTTAGTCAAAGACTAGAGGAGCCAACCGTAAACAAAATGACAGAAGGCAACAGAAAACCATCATTGTAATTTATTTGAACAGTCATGAATCGCCCCAATAATAGAATTTACGACAACAATTTTAAGGGGGATTCCAATGGAATACCTTCGTTCGGTAGGGAACATTATTACTACAGATGATATCCGATCGTCATCAAGCTACTATCATCATCATCATCTTGTGTCTTTCTGGTTGGCGTAGGCGATCATGTCCTTCCACAATCTTCTATCTAAAGTGCATCGTATCAGTTCTGTTGTTGACTGTTTTCCATGCCATGACACCAAGATATCCAGTATTTTCTCTCTTTGCCGTCCGCGATATCTCATTCCTTTTATTTTTCCAGTTGTAACCAAGTATTCCAACTTTCCTCTTCTCATGATGTGCCCGAAAAATGTTGATTGTTTCTTTCTGATGTTTTTTAAGAGCTCCCTTTATGTGTTGGCCTCTTTGAGAACTTCCTCATTGGTCTTTTTAGCTGTCCAGGAAACTCTCAACATTCTTCTGAGAAATCCCATCTCTGTGACCTCTAATCGTCTTTTCATTTGTTTGTTTACTGTCCATAATTCGCTTCCATAGGTCAGAATTAGCTCTATATAGCACCTATAAACAGTCTCTCTCATTTCTATTGACATAGATCTGTTACATAAGATATTTTTCATTTTCTGAAATGCTATTTAGGCCTGAGCTATTCTGCTTTTATTTCTGCGGTGCATTTTAGATCTGATGATATTATTGTGCCCAAGTATTTGAAACGTTGCACTTATTTCAGATTTGTCCTGTTTATTTTTATGCTGCATGATGGTGATGATTGTTTCTTTGATATGACCATTACTTTTGTTTTATTACTATTCAGACTGAGACCTTTCTTGTTGCTTTCTTTTACTATTATGTTTATCATTTCTTGCAGTTCATTCTTTGTCTCTGCTAAGAAGACTGTGTCATCCGCATATCGCAAATTATTTATGCTGTGACCATTGACTTTTCAATTTTTGTCTACCATTGATCTCATAATATATTCGCTGTAAAGTGAAAACAAATCCGGAGACAGAACACAGCCTTGTCTGACTCCTTGTTTTATATATTGAAATTGTCCTGTTTGGTTGTTAATTCGTATAGCTGCTGTTTGTTGCCAGTATATGTTTTTTTATGATTCGCAGATCCTTGCCATCAATGTTTAATTTCTCCAGCATATTAATTATTTACACATGCTTTTTTTTTGGTCAAATGTTTTTGTGTGGTCTATAAAGCACATATATAGATCTTTCTTTGCCTCTATAGATCTTTCTATCAATCTTCTTAAGATGTATATTGCATTATTGGTGCCCTTTTCTTCCACAAATCCACATTGTTCCTCACTTATTTCTGGTTTTATTTTGTTCCTTACACGTCTCATGATTATTCTTAGTAATATTTTAGTCATATGGCTCATGAGACTAATAGTGCGATGGTCTTCACAATCAGTGGCGCCTGATGTCTTCGGTATGGCTACAAAGATAGATCTTAGCAGATCTTCGGTATGGGTCTAGTGTTATATATGTCATTAAATAGTTTTGTTATGACTTGTACTCCCAGCTCTCCTAATGCATTTATCTCTTCGATTGTTATATTATCGGGACCTGGAGCTTTGCTTCTTTTCATGTGTTGAATTACCTCCACCACTTCACTCTGCATTATTGGTCGTCCTGTGTCTTTGATGGAATTTTTTTTAGCTCTGGTCTTTCATCAACATCATAGAGTAGACTAATATATTCTGTCCATATTTATATTGTCTTCTCCTGTCCCATTATTATATTTCCTTCCTTTGATTTCACACATCGTGAAACTTTGACTTCTTTTCTTCCTGTTAATTCATTTAATTGATTGTGCATAAATGTTGAGTCTTTCTTTTGTTGTTTTTCTATTTCTTGACATTTCTGCTTTAATCATCATTCCTTTGATTCTCTGCATTTGTTCTGGATCTCTTTGTGCAATATTTTGTATGCCGGTTCTTCTTTCTTATGTTTTCATTCTTTGTCTAGTTGTAATATTTCTTCTGTCATCCATTTCTTTTTGTTGATTCTTTTGATCACTGGTATTACTTCTTTTGATGTTTGTTGAATCGATTGTTTGACCATTTCCCACTGCTCCTCGATGTCCTGTTTTTTCTCAATAGCATTATATCTATTTTGTAATATCGTAATGTGCTTATCACTCATCTGTCTATCTAATCTAAACATATCTGTTTCTAATTTTAAGGGAATGTCTGCGTTTTCTGCAGTTTTATTCTTATCTTTCCAACTACTGGTACATGGTCACTATTGCAATCTGCTCCCGGCCTTGTTTTAACAGATGTTAGCCCATTCCTGAATCTTCTCTGTACCAGTATAAAATAAATTTGATTGTGTACTTTTTGTCTGAACTTTGCCATGTCCATAGTCGCCTAGGGTGTTGTTTGAACCAGGTGTTACCTATAATCATTTCATGTGTTTTTGCCCAGCCTATCAATCTATCCCCTCTGTCATTCGTCTCTCCAAGGCCATGTCCCCCAGTCACATTTTGCACTTTAGCTGTTCCTACCTTTGCATTGAAATCTCCTAATTTCATAGTTACTTCTTTGGATTTACACTGTTCCAATGATCATCTCTAGCTCATTGTAAAAAGTGTCGATGTCTTCTTCTTCGCTATTACTTGTTGCTGCATAAGCTTGAATTATATTGATATACATTGCTCTACCTCTCAATTTTACTAGCAGAATTATATCTGATACTGGCCACAATTCTTTCACAGCTTTGTTTCTTTCTCTATCTAACTTGATGTCTACTCCTCTTTCGTGTGTTGTTGTTCCCCCAGAGATAATTATATTTCCATTGTCGCGTTGTAATAATCCTGCTCTTTTCCATCTCATTTCACATAGTCCCAATATGTTCAATTTCATTCTCTTCATTTCTTGGCTGATGTTTTCTAGATTGCCATCTTTGAATGCTGATCTAATGTTTTAATTTCCTATTGCTAGTAAGCTACTATAGTAAAAAAAATAGTAAAGTACCCCCGTCACGCCAAGTAGCGTATAGGGAAATATGGTGTTAGTGACCCTATATTTTACAGACCTTCAGCACATGATTTTTGGGGTAATGTGGTCGGTATTACGCCCGTGCTGCTTTACTTTCTCAGAAAAAAATCCGGTACCCATTTTAGGCTGGGTGAACCCGGAAGCCGTCGGTTGGGATCGAACCCTACCTGTTGTCCTTTGTAGTCCAGTTCACTAACCACTGAGCTATCGCGGCTCCCTAGTAAGCTACTATAAGCAGGATAAATACAAAACATACACTAAAAATAGGAACCAGGAACGTAAGAATTCTCATGCAGAAGGCAAAAGTGGAAACAATCAAACAGGAAATGAAAAGGAAGGGTTTATGTTTATTGGGACTGTATTGAGTTACACTGGATCGGGGGGAGGGGGGTATATTCTGATGAACATAAAATAATCTATTCTGGAGGTACTGAACACCAAAGAGGAGTAGGTATCATCTTGGATGCAGAAAGAGCAAGAACAGTGAAAGGCTTTTACCCTATATCTAACAGAGTCCTTTCAGTGAGATTGAATGAGAAGTCAATAGATATTAACCTTATAGAAGTGTATGCACCAACAGCAGAAAGTCTAGATGAAACAGGTGATACATGTTATCATGAGTTTAATATGGTACTTAGTCAATGCAAACCACGTGACAACATCATAGTTCTAGGAGATCTCAACGCAAAAATAGGAAAGGAAAGAGTTGAGAAAGGTTGCTTATTATGGCTTAGGCGAGAGGAGTAGAATAGGGGACAAATGCACTGACTGAGCAAGAACACACAACATGATGATAGGAAACACCTGGTTTAGGAGAAAGGAATGAAAGAGGTGCAAACTTGTTGACTGGGCAAGAACGCACAACATGATGATAGGAAACACCTGGTTTAGGAGAAAGGAATGAAAGTGGTGCAAACTTGTTGACTGGGCAAGAACACACAACATGATGATAGGAAACACCTGGTTTAGGAGAAAGGAATGAAAGTGGTGCAAACTTGTTGACTGAGAAAGAACACACAACATGATGATAGGAAACACCTGGTTTAGGAGAGAGGAATGAAAGAGGTGCAAACTTGTTGACTGGGCAAGAACGCACAACATGATGATAGGACACATCTCTTTTAAGCAACATCCGAGAGGACTGTGGGTATAGAAAAGCTCAGGAGACAAATTACGTAATCAAATTGATTATATAATACTAAAGAAAAGATTTAGAAACAGTCTGGTGTGTATGAAAACTAGACCAGGGGCAGATTGCAATAGAGATCATGTACCAGTTGTGGGAAAGCTTAGAGTAAAATTAAAAGCAGCAAAACTAGACTCAGTTAACATCAAGTTAAATTTAGATTTACTCAAATCAGGCAAGAGGTTACAAGACACATGTAACATCACAATTTAAAATGAAATAGAGAATATACAAAGCATTGATGAACACTAAGAAATGCTAAAAGAAGCAATACAGCAAACATCAAAGTTGTGCATACCACCAGTGAGGACAAATTCAAGAAAAAAATGGATAACAGATCCATTTTACACATTTTACAGCTAATGGATACAAGAAGCAGAAATAAGGATAACAAAGATGAGTATGAGAGATTAAATTGACAATTTGTAATAAAATGCAATGAAGCAAAAGAACCATGGTTAAAACATACATGCAAATAGATTGAAACGCAACAAAAAGGAGGTGCCAAAGCTATATACAAACAAAATGAAGAATTAACAGGAAGAAAAACGCAATTAAAAACTGGATGTTTAAGATGCAAGGAAGTAGAACTCTTGATTGAACAAAAAAGTATAAAGGGAACGATGGAAAGAGTACATTAAAGATCTTTATGATGATGAACGAAGAAAAGCAAATATTAAGGATAATGGAGAAAGGACTAGAAATACTCAAAGAAAAAGTGGAAGACGCCTTGCGCTACATGAAAGCAGGAAAAGCTACTAGACCAAATAATATAATTAAAGAAGAGATTGAAGTCATTGGTGATTTTGGAATAGAAATAATAACAAAAATATTGAATGATATCTACAACAGTAGATATGTACCAGACGACCTGTTCAAATCAAAATTCATAGCCGTAACAAAGAATTCTGGTGCGATTGAATTCAATGATTATCGCACAATAAGTCTTATGAGTCACATGACTAAGATATTATTAAGAATCATCATGCGAAGTGTGCGAAACAAAACCAGTCCAGAAATTATTAAATTATTTATTAACGGTGTTGTTTTGTTGTAGGTAAAGGAACGAGCAATGCGTTATACATCATAAGATCCATAGTAGAAAGAGGCATAGAGATGAAAACAGATCTATACCTCTGTTTCATAGATTATACCAAGCATTTGACAAAGTAAAGTAGCAAGAAATAATTAGCATTTTAGAAGGCATAAACGTAGACGGCTAAGATCTGATGCTCTAGTCTGAGTTTTTTTTATTTCACCATAGATATGAGAAGGAGATATCTTTACTCTACCGTGATTCGAACCCGCATCCACCTGATTTGAGGATGGGAATCTATTTGTCCGCTCTCTCTAGTAAGGGACAACAAAAATGATATAATTATGGATATTAAAACATATCACAAAAAATATCAGATGATAAAAATCATCCGCTGTTACTGCATTTTTCCTTTCAACTGTAGTCTACTGTAATGGAAAAATTAAGCGAGACACACACATTTCAGCTGAAAGGTTAGGGTGTATTGTAAATTATAAACCCGGCCTATTTGGCACTTTGACAGATGAACGGCTCAAATTTAATCTTTCGGCTCCTTCACATTTTTTCTATATAAATCGTTATCGGCGACTCCCCTTTGTTACTTATTTTTTCTATATAAATCGTTAGCGTCGACTCCCCTTTGTTACTTATTTTTTCTATATAAATTGTTAGCGTCGACTCCCCTTTGTTACTTATTTTTTCTATATAAATCGTTAGCGTCGACTCCCCTTTGTTACTTATTTTTTCTATATAAATCGTTATCGGCGACTCCCCTTTGTTACTTATTTTTTCTATATAAATCGTTATCGGCGACTGCCCTTTGTTACTTATTTTTTCTATATAAATCGTTATCGGCGACTCCCCTTTGTTACTTATTTTTTCTATATAAATCGTTATCGGCGACTCCCCTTTGTTACTTATTTTTAATATATATAACCTTTACAGCGAGTACATCTAACATGACAACCGCCTACCTCACTTAAAAAAACAACAACTATACTTTTCATATTTTCTCTATATCAACATCTCTGACCATTTATTGTACGTATCCTACACCAGCTAAATTTAATTGCAATATTTATATTTTATCAACCTCATGAATATTAAATTCATCAATAGCAAAATTCGGCTTGAGATCAATTATGAAAAGATTAAAGTCATGAAAAGCTTAATTCCAACAGATGACAGAATATAAATGAAATACAAACCAGTGGAAGAGATCGATCACTTTACATATCTTAGAAGTCACATTGATCGGGAAAGGGATACAAGTAAAGAAATTAGAATCTAAATAGCTAAAGCAGCAATGTCTTTCAAAAGCCTTAAAAAGTTGTGGAAATCAAAACTCATCAGCACAAACACAAAACTTAGACTATTCAAATCAAACGTACTATCAACTCTTATGTATTCATGTGAGAACTGGAAAACAACAACAGAATAGAATCAAAGTTTAACGCATTCGAAAATAAATGTCTAAGGAAAATACTTGTTATAGCGTGGAACGAATTCAAAACAAACGAGGAAATTAGAGAAATCGCCAATCAACCACTAATATCTTCAGTAATCAAGAAAAGACGATGGTCATATGTTGGACATGTGATGAGGAGAGGTAATAACCGAATAACAAAACAAGCCCTCGTATGGAAAAACAACAGGTAAGAGGAAAAGAGGTCAAGCTAGAGAGACACTAAGAAGAACATTGATCAGAGAGGCAAGAGCAGCAGGAATCGGCTCCCTCATTGAGATAGAATGCTTGCACAAATCAGAGACAAATGGCGAGATTTGATAAAAGATCTTTACAAGGATTGAAAACTGCTAGAATAAAAATTTAGATAAGAGAAAGAATATCTGGGTCTATGCCCTATGGGCCGGCTACGGCTGGAAAGGTCAATAGATAGATATATAGAGATTAAATTATAATAATTACAATTATGTAAAATCATTCCTTCTAACTGCTATATGAACATTTGGACCTCAATTGGAGGACCTTGGATTTGCGGACGACATAGTTCTTATCAATAGCAACATGAATCTAAGAATATATTAAGCAATATGAATCTAAGAATATAATAAGCAATATGAATCTAAGAATATAATAAGCAATATGAATCTAAGAATATAATAAGCAATATGAATCTATGAATATAATAAGCAATATGAATCTAAGAATATATTAAGCAATATGAATCTAAAAATATAATAAGCAATATGAATCTAAGAATATAATAAGCAATATGAATCTAAGAATATAATAAGCAATATTAATCTAAGAATATAATAAGCAATATTAATCTAAGAATATAATAAGCAATATGAATCTAAGAATATAATAAGCAATATGATCCAAGAAAAAAAAATGTCGTGCTACCAATGGCTAGAAAAATAATAATTAAGATCAGCGAAAAAAAAGTAATGAAAAACCACAGTCGCCCTGAAGAAAAAAAATACGGTACAAATTCAGGCCTTTGTGAAATTTGGAGGCAAATGGCATCAGGCTATACCTCCCCTCCAAACAAAATATTTTCGGCAGGATGGAAGAAGAAACCAATAGCTACAGATTGAGTAATGGAGACAAGAAGAAAACAATAGCTACAGATTGAGTAATGGAGACAAGAAGAAAACAATAGCTAGATTGAGTAATGGAGACAAGAAGAAACCAATAGCTAGAGATTGAGTAATGGAGACAAGAAGAAAACAGTAGCTAGATTGAGTAATGGAGACAAGAAGAAACCAATAGCTAGAGATTGAGTAATGGAGACAAGAAGAAAACAATAGCTAGATTGAGTAATGGAGACAAGAAGAAACCAATAGCTACAGATTGAGTAATGGAGACAAGAAGAAAACAATAGCTAGATTGAGTAATGGAGACAAGAAGAAACCAATATCTACAGATTGAGTAATGGAGACAAGAAGAAAACAATAGCTAGAGATTGAGTAATGGAGACAAGAAGAAACCAATAGCTACAGATTGAGTAATGGAGACAAGAAGAAAACAATAGCTAGAGATTGAGTAATGGAGACAAGAAGAAACCAATAGCTACAGATTGAGTAATGGAGACAAGAAGAAAACAATAGCTAGAGATTGAGTAATGGAGACAAGAAGAAACCAATAGCTACAGATTGAGTAATGTAGACAAGAAGAAAACAATAGCTAGAGATTTAGTACTGGAGACAAGAAGAAACCAATAGCTACAGATTGAGTAATGGGACAAGAAGAAAACAATAGCTAGAGATTGAGTAATGGAGACAAGAAGAAACCAATAGCTACAGATTGAGTAATGGAGACAAGAAGAAACCAATAGCTACAGATTGAGTAATGGAGACAAGAAGAAACCAATAGCTACAGATTGAGTAATGGAGACAAGAAGAAACCAATAGCTACAGATTGAGTAATGGAGACAAGAAGAAACCAATAGCTACAGATTGAGTAATGGAGACAAGAAGAAACCAATAGCTACAGATTGAGTAATGGAGACAAGAAGAAACCAATAGCTACAGATTGAGTAATGGAGACAAGAAGAAACCAATAGCTACAGATTGAGTAATGGAGACAAGAAGAAAACAATAGCTAAAGATTGTGTAATGGAGACAAGAAGAAACCAATGGCTAGAGATTGTGTAATGGAGACAAGAAGAAACCAATAGCTACAGATTGAGTAATGGAGACAAGAAGAAACCCATAGCTAGAGATTGTGTAATTGAGACAAGAAGAAACTCTAAGGGGAACAATTGATAGAGAGAGCTCAACAATGACATTAAGAACAAAACATGAACTAGCAGTGAATAGCCAAACAAGGACAATTATGATTTGTGTTCTAGTTGCTGTCGTCGGTCCGAGAGAAACTATCTTGATTAGTGGAGATAGATTCTGTTACTGACCTTCTACCTTGGACTGGGTAATCATCAACATCATCATCCAACACGACATCAAAGTCAGAGACATTATCGTCAGTGAAGCCATGTCTGTAGCTGTGAGTGTACGAGCTTGCCAGTGTGAGTCTTAGTACAGAATAATGCGGAAAGTTACGTTCTTTAATAACAGGTGACTGGGTAATTGTTATGCAAATATATGTTCTCGTAATAGTAAAATGTTTTCTTTTAATCGCATATCTGATTACTTTTAATTTGCTGGGTTCTTTCTTCCAATCATTATATATATATATATATATATATATATATATACATATATAAGTTATACATATACATATTTATGGAACATGTGACGAGCATATTGTGATAGATGCGTGTTGTAACTGCTGTTATAATAGCGGACATCAAACTTCTAATTAACTATATCAAACATGCTCGTTATATTTTCAGTAAATATTTTCTTTCATGGCGATCCCTCAACGACCACTCCACGTCATCGTCCGCCATTAAGAGCAAGATACGTGGGCGTAAATGTGTTGACTTTTGGTTGACAGCAAAGCTGTGACATGTGTACACGCTGACCTAACACATTGGACACAGTATGCTTTTGAGTAACTGGGCGTCTTCCATCTTTGGTCCCACTGGGTTGACAGGACTGGTTGGTCGTTCCCAGGAGCACCACTTAGATGTGGAGTTGAGTCTGGCCGAGGTCTGTTATTCGCCGATCCTGATGTACACATTTAGCGTGAGTCACTGACAGCTGTTATCTCGGTTGATGGTGAACGTCCGTCCCACCCCTCCCCTCAATAATAAATTCACTTCTCTTCTACCTCTTCAGAGATCATCTTTTACTAAACATTGAGACATAAATGTAGACAGCAAAGATTGAAGAATAATAAAGAACATGTACTGACAACAAAGGGTGTCCGGTTAGCGCAATCGATAGGCGGTTGGCTTACCACGGCAACAGCCGGGGTTCGTAATCCTGGCGAGGACACCTGGGTTTTACTAATTCCCTAAAAATTAGTAGGAGCCGCGATAGCTCAGTGGTTAGTGAACTGGACTACTACGGACAAGGGGTAGGGTTCGATCCCAACCGACGGCTCCGGGTTCACCCAGCCTTAAATGGGTACCGGATTTTTTCTGGGAAAGTAAAAGCAGCACGGGCGTAATACCGACCACATTACCCCAAAAATCATGTGCTGAAGGTCTGTAAAATATAGGGTCACTAACACCATATTTCCCTATACGCCACTTGGCGTGACGGGGGGTACTTTACTTTACTTTACTTACTGACAACAAACGTCGAACATAAGAACTGGAAATCAATTGGGAATGTTTCAACAAATAAAACAAGCTGTTAGTTGAGGTTGTGTGTTGTCACCAGATATATTTAATATGTATCATCATCATGTGCCATACTGGTTGGCGTAGGCGATCATGTCCCTCCACAATCTTCTATCTACAGTGCATCGTATCAGTTCTGTTGTTGACTGTTTTCCATGCCATGACACCAAGATATCCAGTATTTTCTCTCTTTGTAGTCCGCGATTTCTCTTTCCTTTTATTTTGCCAGTTGTAACCAAGTATTCCAACTTTCCTCTTCTCATGATGTGCCCGAAAAATGTTGATTGTTTCTTTCTGATGTTTTTTGGGAGCTGCCTTTTTGTGTTGGCCTCTTTGAGAACTTCCTCATTGGTCTTTTTAGCTGCCCAGGGAACTTTCAATATTCTTCTGAGAAATCCCATCTCTGTGGCCTCTAATTGTCTTTACATTTGTTTTATTTATTTTTGTGCCCAAGTTTTTGTTTATTATTGTGCCCAAGTATTTGACGCGTTGCACTTGTTTCAAATTTGTCCTGTTTATTTTTATGCTGCATGCTGGTGATGATTGTTTCTTCGATATGACCCTTACTTCTGTTTTCCTACTATTCAGACTGAGACCTTTCTTGATGTTTTCTTTTACTATTATGTATATCATTTATTGTAGTTCATTCTCTGTCTCTGCTATTAAGACTGTGTCATCCCTATATCGCAAATTATTTACGTTGTGACCATTGACTTCAATTCCTTTTATGTCTACTATTGATACTATTGAAGTGAAAACAAATCCTGCGACAGAACACAGCTTTGTCTGACTCCTTGTTTTATAAGTTGAAATTGTCCTGTTTGGTTGTTAATTCGTATAGCTGCTGTTTGTTGCCTTAGCACAGTCTCAATTGATGTTATAACGTTCCTTATATATGCTCTCCATGATGTGCGATCACTTTCCAGATGTTCCTAGTCATTTTCACATATGGAGAAGTCATTCAGAGATGATTCACAGATATCTCTATATCGTAGTTTAGTTCTGTCGATTTGTCTTTTTCTGTGTATTATTTCACCATATAGTATTTGCCTTGGGATGCCCTTTTCTTCCATTCGCTGGACGTGCCCTAGCCATCTTAGTCTTCGACATCTGAGTATCGACATGATTGTTGGGGTCTTAGCACGTTGCAGGACAATTAAGTTGGTTATTTTGTCCTGCCATTTGATGTGCATTATTCTGTGGAGACATCACAAATGTTATGTAGAACCGGTCTTAACATATGAATGTGAATCATGGACAATAGAACAACATACAAGAAAATAACTGGAGGCTGTAAAAATGTGGTTTTACAGAAAAATGTTGAGAATACCATGGGCAGGTAAGCTGAATAAGGAAAACGTTCTGAAAGAGGTCAAAGCAAAAAGAGAGCTAATTTTCAAAATTAAGAAAAAACAATCATCATTTTTTGGCCATGTAATGAGAAGAGAACAGCTGTAATATATTGTGACAACTGGCACAATTGATGGACGAAGAGATAGTGAGAAACAAAGAGAAAAATTACCAAACAGCTTAAGAGAATGGCTTGGCAGAAGGTCAACAACAGAAATTATAAATAACTGTAGTCATCGAACGTTGTGGAGAGACATGATCACCTACGCCAGCAGACATGGCACTTGATGATGATAATATTAAACAATGATTCCTAAAAGCCACATAGAAACGTATCCAGAAAAGAAGAAGCCAATTATAGAGCTAGAACGAACAACTTGGCTTTAGGTAAAGTAATTGGAGAACACAATTCAAACAAGACAAATGAAATTTTTGGGAACTTGTTAGAAAACACAGCAGCTTACTTAAAGTAACCTTGGAATAAAAATACAAGGTAAAAGAAGCAGAGGCAAGCCAAGACTAACCTGGACGAGTAAAATCAAAAGATGGACAAGTCAGACTATGACAACCTGCACTATCAAAGCAACAGACAGAGTGGAATAGCCCTCTAAGGTAGCCAACCTTCGATGTTGGGACGGCACTCAATGATGATGATGATGATGATGATGAACTGGAGAACAGAAGATACTTTTTTGTGTGAGAATGTTAATAGAGTTGTACATGGAGATAAACGAACCATATCATGTTTGCTTTATTGATTTTCTCAATGATTATAATAACTATAACATAATCGTCTAGGCCCGAGAGGAAAATGAAAAGAACACAAACATCATCATCATCATCTGGTAGTATGTTAATTGCCGTGGGCGATAGATCTCCTCTCCAGATCACTCGGTCCTTCATGCATTTTACACTTTCGGTAAGTGAACTATTATTACGTCATTTGGATAAGCTGTTCAATATTTTTTTTATCTTTGTTAATCAGCTCTTCTCTCAGCATTTCACACTTTCAGTAGGTGATCTTTTATAACACCATTTGGATAAGCTGTTCAATATTTCTGTTATCTTTGTTTATCAGCTCACCTCTCCATGCATTCTGCCTGTTGTAGTAGTATCCTCAATGCCTTTTCTTTTTTTTCTTTTTTTGCATCATATGCCCAGAAAATGTCGCCCGTGCGCTACCGGGGCCCGAAAAGGGAGTAAAGAATTGCGCCGCTGTACCCTAACAGGCGTGTTCGTAAAGGCGAGAAAGGACAGTTGGACATGAGACTGGCTATCCCAAACTGTGAAAAAAAAAACCGAAAAAACATGGACAAGTAAAAAAAAAAGAGAAAAAGTATATTCGCCATCCATGAAAGATATGGGTTTTCTGTCTAAGAGACGTATGACGCAAGCCGGAAAAAGCCGTAAGGAGTCCGGGTTGCCGACTCACCCTTTGTCTACCTGGAAATCCTCCAGAATTGGCACCTGGAATATACGTACCCTAAACGAGCAGGGAAAAGCTGCGCAGGTAGCAGCAGCAATGAGAAATTACAAGATAGATATTCTGGGAATGTGTGAAACAAGATGGCTAGGAACGGAAAGAATAAAACTAACTACAAGAGAGATGATTTTATCATCAGGACACCAGGAACCTGGAGCACAACATAGTGAAGGGGTAGCTATAATGTTATCAAGGAATGCACAGAAGACACTAATAGAATGGAAAGCAGTAGGACCAAGACTAATGAGAGCAACATTTAAAACAACCCAAAACAAAATAAAATTACACATTATCCAATGCTATGCACCAACCAACGATAAAGATGATTTAGTTAAAGATGATTTCTATAAACAGCTACATTATCAGATGGATGCAAGACGAGCCAAGCATATTATAATCTTCATGGGGGATGTAAATGATAAAGTAGGATCAGACAATAGAGGCTTCGAAGAGATTATGGGAAAACATGGACTTGGAGATATAAACGAGAATGGAGAGATATTTGTGAATTTTTGCGCCCTTAATCAAGTGAAGGAGAACTCTACACCCATTGATATAAAAAGAGGAGTAAGACAAGGTTGCATCCTATCACCAAGCTTGTTCAATTTATACACTGAGCAAATCTTTAAAAACATCATAGAGATGCCAGGCCTTAACATTAATGGGAAGATAATCAATAACCTAAGATATGCTGATGATACTGTTTTACTAGCAAACATTTCTAAAGATCTATAACAATTACTTAATGTAATAAACATGACAAGCAAAAAATATGGACTTGATATGAATATAAAAAAGACTAAAACCATGATCATAAACAAAGAAAATTCTCAAGACCTACAATTAAATATCAAAGTGGAAGGAATACATCTAGAGACAGTCCAGAGCTACAACTAGCTGGGACATACTATAACCAGTGATGGAAAATTTACAACTGAAATAAACAAAAGAATAGGAATGGCAAAAAAGTAATTTCAATGCCATGAAAAATATACTAACATCAAAACAAATAACACTAGGGCTGAAACTAAGAATAGCAAAATGTTACATCATCTCAATATTCCTGTCTCGTGCAGAAACATGGACATTAGACCAGAAAATTGAAGCCTTTGAAATGTGGATTTATAGAAGAATAGGTAGAATTGGATTGAAAGAAAAGAAAACAAACGAAGAAGTTTTAAAACAACTAAAAATGAAAAAAGAACTACTAAACACAATTAGAGCAAGACAAATGAAATTTTTTGGTCATGTTAAAAGACACAACAGTCTAATAAAAGTAATATTAGAAGGGAAAATACAAGGTAAAAGAGGCAGAGGCAGAGGCAGACCAAGACTAACATGGACGAGTAATATCAAAAGATGGATAAGTCAGCCTATGGCAATCTGCACCATCAAAGCAAGAGACAGAGTGGAATGGAGCTTCATGGTAGCGAACCTTCGATGCAGAGAGGGCACTCAATGATGATGAATCAAGTGAGCCTAGGAGGAACGATTTCCAACATAAAAGAATACAGAAAGCTACATGGGTGTCACCAGATCATAGAACGGAAAATCAAATTGATCACATATGTATTAATAATAAGTTTAAGTCATCCTTCCAGGATGTAAAAGTATATAGAGAGGCAGATGTAACTTCTGATCATCATCTTCTGATAGTTAAACTTAAAATTAAACTAAAAAGGTATACTACAACGAATAAGGGTAGAAAGTATTTCAATGTAGGATTTCTTAAAGAACACGGAATTAAAGATAAATTCTCAGTCACAATATCAAACAAATACCAAGCCCTCCAACAACTAGAAAATACAATAAATATAGAAGATCATTGGAAACAGGTAAAAGATATATGGAAAGACACATGCGAAGAAACACCGGAGAAAAGAGAACGCCAGAATAAGGCATGGATGACAGCAGAGACCCTGGACAAAATTAAAGAAAGAAAGAACAATAAAGCAGTCATAAATAAAAGCAAAATGAGAAGTAATAAAGCCAAGACACAGGAAACTTACACAGAGACGAACAAAGAAGTGAGAAGATGCATTAAAACGGATAAGAGGAAATATATAGATGAACTAGCTCAAGAGGCAGAAGAAGCAGCAAATAAAAGGAATATGAAAGAACTGTACAACAGCACAAAGAAATTAGGCGGAAAATACAAACAGATTTTTGTTTTTATTTTTGCCTTTATTAAAGATAAGAAAGGAAATCTGCTTAGTAATATAAGGGAACAAATGGAGAGATGGAAAGAGCACTTTGAAGAACTTTTGAACAGACCCGGCTCAAATAATCCTCCAGATATACTACCAGCAGAAGAAGAGTTACACGTTAACTGCGGAAAACCAAGCAAAGAAGAAATAATGAAAGCCATCAAACTATTAAAAAATGGTAAAACAACAGGACCAGATGAAATTCCTTCGGAAGCCATCAAAGCAGATATTAACACCTCTTCCAAGATGTTACATAATCTATTAGATAAAATTTGGGAGAGGGAAGAAATACCTAAAGACTGGAAAGAACCTGGACGATATGATCAAACTACCAAAGAAAGGAAGTTTACAGGAGTGCACAAATTATAGGGGAATTATGCTACTATCAGTGCCAGGAAAAATATTAGGCAGAATCATTCTGGAGAGACTAAAAGAGGCCATAGAGAGACATTTGAGAGATGAACAAGCAGGTTTTAGGAAGAACACAACCTTTTCTGACTCCTTGTTTTATGTATTGGAACTGTCCTGTATGGTTGCTAATTCTTATGGCTGCTGTTTTGTTGCTAGGACATGATTTTTTTGTTTTCCAAATCCTTGCCATCAATGTTTCATTTCTCCAGCATGTTGATTATTTCCACATGCTTTACTTTATCAAATGCTTTTGTGTAATCTAAAACGCACATATATAGATCTTTTTTTTTTTTGCCTCTGTGGCTCTTTCTACCAATGTTCTTTGGATGTATATTAAATTATTGGTACCCTTTCCTTCCACAAATCCACATTTTTCCTCACTTATTTCTGGTTTTATTTTGTTCTTTACACGTCTCACGGTGATGCTTAGTAATATTGTCTCGATATTGCCCATGAGACTAACTGTGAGATAGTCTACGCAATCAGTGACGCTTGCCTTCTTCGGTATGGCTACAAAGATAGATTTTAGTTGATCTTCAGGTATGTGTCCAGTGTGACTTGTACTTCCAACTCTCCTAATGCATTTATTTCTTCGATTATTATTTGTCGGGACCTCGAACTTTTTCTCTTTTCATGTGCTGATTTCCTTTCTCCACTTCACTCTGCATTATTGGTGGCCCTGTGTCTTTGTTTGAATTATTTAGCTCTTGTCTTTCACCAACAGAGTTTACTGATATATTTTCTCTATCTTTCTATTATCTTCTCCTGCTCCATTACTATATTTCCTTCCTTTGATTTCGCACTTTCTCAAACCTTGACTTCTTTTCTTCCTGGTAATTCATTTAACTGTTTGTGCATAAATTATGAGTCTTTCTTTTGTTGTTTTTCAGTTTCTTCACATTTCTGTTTTAACCATCCTTCCTTTGCCTCTCTGCATTTCTTTTGGATCTCCTTGCAATATTTTGTATATATATATATGGCCCTTTTCGTCTTGTCAGACGGTCTAGTGGAGGCTATTGCGTATTTTTTTGAGGTATTGTTTTTGCTGAACAGCTCCTCTCGTGGCTAATTCTACCAATGTTTGACAAACACACGCGGTCACATAATGAACAGGTCAGGCTCGCTGGTCCACAGGGTTTACCATCCTTTTTCATGAGTCTCTTCTCCTCTAAGTCCTGTCTTAGAACAGTCTCAAATGTTGTTATACCGTTCCTTATACGTGCTCTCCATGATGTGCGATCACTTGCCAGATGTTGCCAGTCGTTTTCACAGATGGAGAAGTCTTTCAGAGATGATTTGCAGATATCTCTATATCGTAGTTTAGGTCTGCCGATTTGTCGTTTTCCGTGTTTTAGCTCGCCATATAGTATTTGCCTAGGAATGCGTTTTTCTTCCATCCGTTGGACATGCCCCAGCCATCTTAGCCTTCGACTTCTGAGCATCGACATGATTGTTAGGGTCTTAGCACGTTGCAGGACAGTTAAGTTGGTTATTTTGTCCTGCCATTTGATGTGCATTATTTTGCGGAGACATCGCATGTGGAAGACATTTAGTCTTTTTTCCTGGTTTGAGTATGTTGTCCAGGTTTCGGATCCATATAGTAGTGTGCTAAGCACACAAGTTTGATATATTAAGAGTTTAGTCTTTTGAGTTAGTTTCGTGTTGTTCCATGCCCTTTTTGTGAGTTTGCCGAAGGTCGTAGCTGCCTTACCAATTCGACAGTTTATTTCTTCATCAAGAGAGATGGTTTGCGTAACTGTGGATCCAAGATATGTAAATTTCTGTACTGATTCTAGTGGGCAGTCTTTTAGAGTAATAGATATAATGGGAATCTTGCATGATACCACTACACTTTTTGTATATAAGCTCTTCTTAATCATGTTTTCGTCTTTCGTCCATTAGTTATAATATTTCTTCTGTCATCCATTTCTTGTGTTGATTCTTTTGGTCACTGGTATTACTTCTTGTGATGTTTGTTGCACCGATTGTTCGAAAATTTCCCACTGCTTGTCGATGTTATGTATTTTCTCAATATCATTATATCTATTTTGTACTATCGCGCTATATTTATCACTCATTGGTCTATCTACTCTAAGCATATCTAGTTCTAATTTCATGTTGCTTCTTAGGAAGTTATGTGTTTATCACAGTTTTATTCTCATTTTTCCAACTACTGGTACATGGTCACTATTACAATATGCTCCTGGCCTTGTTTTAACGGATGTTAGCTTATTCCTAAATCTTCTCTGTACCAGTATAACATCAATTTCAGTGTTTACTTTGTTGTCTGGACTTTGCCATGTCCATAGTCGTATAGGGTGTTGCTTGAATCAGGTGTTACCTATAATCATTTCATGTGTCTTTGTCATCAATCTATCTCCTCTGTCATTCGTTTCACCAAGCCCATGTCCTCCAGTCACATTGTGAACTTTTTCTGTTTATAATTTTTGCATTAAAGTAAAAATATTAAGCAGAATCATTCTGGAGAGACTAAAAGAGGCCATAGAGAAACATTTGAGAGATGAACAAGCAGGTTTTAGGAAGCACAGATCATGTGCTGATCATATAACTACTCTACGTATAATAAATAGTTCAACAAAGTTTAGAACTAAAATCCCCACTTTATATTGGATTCGTAGATTACGAAAAGGCATTTGATAGTTTAGACAGAAGAATGCTTTGGAAGTTGCTGAGTCATTACGGAGTCCCCATAAAATTTATTAACCTGATAAAAACAATGTATGAAGGAACGAAATGTAGTGTGGTGCATGAAGGACAGCTTACAGAAATATTTTAAATAAGAACAGGAGTAAAGCAGGGATGACTTCTGTCTCCATTTCTCTTTCTACTGGCCATAGATTGGATTATGAAAATAACTCAAAACAACAGAAATGAGTGGTCACTGACCAAACAACTTGATGATTTAGACTTTGCTGATGACATAGCTCTCCTATCACACAGCCATCAACAGAAGCAGGATAGAATGAGCATACTTGATGAGAGATCACAACAGCTAGGACTGAAGATTAATAGAGATAAGACCAACATTATGAGAATTAATACAGTTGGCAATAACCAAATAAAACTAGGAGAAATACCTCTACTAGACGTACAATCTTACATATATCTGGGCAGTAATATAGGTAAAGAGGGAAGAACAGAAAATGATACCAAAATAAGGATATAAAAAGCAAGAGGAGCTTTCATTGCACTGGAAAACATATGGAAATCCAAAGAAATTAGGCTAAATACAAAAATAAAAATTTTCAACTCATATGTTAAGTCGGTCCTATTATATGACTGTGAAACATGGAGAACAACAAAATTGACAATCACAAAAATGCAGACTTCCATTAATGGATGCTTACGCAGAATAAAAGGATGGAAATGGTAGGACAAAATTACTAACATAGAATTATGGAAATGTACAAGTCAAATACCAGTGGATAAAGAGATACGGCGAAGACGATGGCAATAGATAAGACACACACTAAGGAAGTCAGCTGAGAGTATTATAAAACAGGCCCTTTTTGGAATCCCCAGGGGAAAAGACAAAGAGGTAGACCATTGAATTCTTGGAGACGACAGATAGAAGCAGTGATGAAGATGACGGGGAAAACATGGAATGTTCATAAAAGAATGGCAAAAAACAGAACGACTCGGAAAGTGTTTGTTGAAGACCTATGCTCCACTGGGAGCTAAAAAGGTAGAAGAAGAATTTTACATTGAAATCCAGAAATATAATAGTTATTACTTGGGATTTACACATTTCTTAGCTCGATGTAAAAGATGTCGATGTTTTCTTCTATTAGTTGTTGGAGCTCAAGCTTGAAATATGTTGATATCCATTGGTCACCCTCTCAATTTTACTAACATAATTATGTCTGATACTGGCCAAAGTCCTTTCAATGTTTAGCTTCTTTTTCTGTCTAACATGATGCCCACTCATCCTTTCGTGTGTGGTACCCCTAGAGTAAATTACATTTCCACTGTCGCGTTGTAATAATTCTGCTCTTTTCCATCTCATTTCACATAGTTCCAATACAAGACATTCAATTTCATTCTCTTTATTTCTTTGCTAATATTTTCTACTTTGCCAACCTGGAATGCTGATCTAATGTTCCAAGTTCCTATTGCTAGTGTCTCTTTACTTTTTGTCTTGCATACAGTAGCTTGATGACGATCGGGGTTCAACTGTAGCACGTGATGCTCCCTACTGGAATAGGTGGCTGTGGAGTCCCCATTAATGTCGTAAGCTGTAGAAATTAAATTGTATTTGGACATAATTTTACTTGGCAATGTAAGAAGGTAGTTTGCCACTCCTTTCCTTCTTTCTGTGACTGTAGTTGGACATAGGCGGTTGCTTCCACAACACCATTCACCACCTGCTCCAATGGTTTCACATAAAATAGTGGGTGGGGGGGGGGCGCTAAAAGGGATGTCCACCTTCCCGAAGGGTGTCCCAAAATCTAGCAAAGGAAAGGAGACGCCTTACTCCTCTGTTGGTAGGGGATACCTCTACCCTGCTAACCACATTTCTTGTTACATATGATGTTTTTAATTCAATTGAATTCTCTCCTTGCTTGTCCTACTCTGCTTCTGATTTCTGCAGTTTAGTTGCCATCTGGTGTTATTATTGATCCCAGGCATTTGAGTCTATGCACTTGTTTCATAGTTATTCCATTTAATTTCATTCACCATTTTTGTGTGTTAATTTTCTTTGACATCATCATAGCCTCTGATTTTTTTTTTTTAAATGGTGAGTGTAAATCCTTCTTACTTCTCCCCCAATCTCATCTAATAGATTTTGTTGATCTTGTTGGTGTTCTAGTATTAATACTAACTATGTCATCCTCATGCCTGCCCCCATTCCCCTTCAATCATTAACCAGACATGTTCTCAAATGTTCTTAAAATATGGTTGCTGTACAAAGAACCTAGATTTGGTGACAATACACAGACCTCTCACACTCACTACAACATAAACTAATGTTTTATGAATGTCTACAAATATTCATCTTGATGATGCAGGCACAGAAGTTATCATAATATGTAACTTAAATTGGGAACAGACATATGTTTCTGGCATGAATTAGCAACATAAGGAGATGGGTGGGAGAACATAATACAGAGTGTATCAATAGGTCAAGAGACAGACACAGACTAGCATGGACAGACAACATCAATAGATGGAAGGGAGAACCTAATACAGAATTTATCATCAAGTCAAGAGACGACTAAACGCCACTCAATGGCAGCCAAACTTCAGTGCGTAGATAACACATGATGATGATGAGTTAAACTAAAGAATTGCTGTATCCACACGCTATATCTTTTAAATAACTCATTTATTTTTCCGTTGTTATCTGCATATCATGTTGTCAGATACAGTCGCTATTAATTATGCACATATTCTTGTACATCTTTGTTTGGCTCCCATTGTTTGTTCAATATGTGAAGTTTTGCTCATGATAAAGATCAGTGCTTCAGCGTGGGCCATCGCTGAATTAATGGGTTGTTATTAACGAACCAGTTATTTTGTAAATAAGGAACGATAGCATCCTGGTGTTCAATTGGGATGAGAAGCGATGAAGATAAATAAGGGAGAGATGGACACAAATATGTTAATATCGTGCGTGGCTGTGAGTACAGCTGCAAAAACATGACAAAATATACATAGAATTGTAGTAGCAGCAGCCATCGCCAGTTATAGTTGTCCATGGATTTATCTATGGAGCCCATACAGCATGTTTCTTCTCTCCACGCAGCCGAGCCCATACAGCATGTTTCTTCTCTCCACGCAGCCGAGCCCATAAAAAATGTTTCTTCTCTCCACGCAGCCGAGCCCATAAAACATGTTTCTTCTCTCCACGCAGTCGAGCCCATACAACATGTTTCTTCTCTCCACGCAGCCGAGCCCATACAGCATGTTTCTTCTCTCCACGCAGCCGAGCTCATACAGCATGTTTCTTCTCTCCACGCAGCCGAGCCCATACAGCATGTTTCTTCTCTCCACGCAGCCGAGCCCATACAACATGTTTCTTCTCTCCACGCAGCCGAGCTCATACAGCATGTTTCTTCACTCCACGCAGCCGAGCCCATACAACATATTTCTTCTCTCCACGCAGCCGACCCCATACAACATGTTTCTTCTCTCCACGCAGCCGAGCCCATACAGCATGTTTCTTCTCTCCACGCAGCCGAGCCCATACAACATGTTTCTTCTCTCCACGCAGCCGAGCCCATACAGCATGTTTCCTCACTCTACGCAGCCGAGCCCATACAGCATGTTTCTTCTCTCCACGCAGCCGAGCCCATGCAGCATGTTTCTTCACTCCAAGCAGCCGAGTTTTCTTGCAGCCACTCTGTCTAGCTCTATCTCGCCTGTGTCTTCTGCTTCTAACTTTCTTCTATGGCAAATTTCTAAGTTCCTGTGGCTATATCGGTACCTATCTCTAGTTCTCCATCTCTCGTTCTAGTCTAGTCTTCTAGTTATGGCCTAATCTAATCCTGTAGTTCTGCTCTGTAGTTCTTCTAGTTCTACTCGCTGTGCCTCCTAAGTCTCTCGGTATATACTTCTCTCTGTTGACCGAAAGTTAACCTGACCTCCTGCTTCTCTTTGCCCACTCATTATGACAGATTTTAGAACCAGGCCCTGACAATTCTTACAGTTCAGTCAGTCAGGTTCACATCTGTTACTTTCTGAGCTGGACGTGACTTTCCTAAACAAGGACATAAGCCTGTTTTTGTATTCAAGTAACTTGATCACCGCGTTTTCCTCTCCCCAGAAGCAACTGCTTTGTATTTCCTGTTAAACTTGTATCTTCTGACTAACGATTCTCTCTACAGATAAACGACACCTAATACTACTCTATTCTTCTCTGAACTTTATTGTGACTATTTGTGGACTACCTACTACCGTGTGACTCGCCTTTAGTTTGTGAGTTCAACATTCCTTACAGACAGCTAAGCTCATCCTCAGTTTACAACATTTTGGTCCTCTCGATTTAAATAATTATGTGTCATCATTCACGGTTACACATAAGGGATATGTACATTAGGGATATTTATATTAGGGATATTTATATTAGGGATATTTATATTAGGGGTATTTATATTAGCGATAATATTAAGAAGAAACAATCATCATTTTTTTGGTAATGTAATGAGAAGTGAACAGCTGCAATATATTGTAACAACTGGAAAAATTGAGGGACGAAGCGAAAGAGGGAAGCAAAGAGAAAAAATACCAGACAGCTTAAAAGAATGGCTTGGCAGAAAGTCGACAACAGAAATGATAAATAACTGTCGAGATCGAAAGTTGTGGAGAGACATGATCACCTATGCCAGCAGGCCCGGTACTTGATGATGATAATGATGATATTAGCGATATCTATAATAGGGATATCTATATTAGGGATGACTTCCGTCTCCAAGATGGCGGATCTAGTCCACGTCCTCTACATCGCTGCAGAAAGTACACCCAGGGGCTGATTAATTTCGGATCTCCGTTGTTCTTTTCTGCGTTAAAGGAAAAATGATGATATGCTTGATACATCTGTGTCGCTAAGGCGAGGTCGTAGCCTGACAACAGTCCGTTTTTGACAAATCAAGTGTTGTGAGTGAGATCTTCCACCGTCTAGACTTGATCTGCGCTTTACGTCACACACTGATGCTGTTCATGACCGTTGTAGGAATTCTTTGACGCAAGTTATTTCCATGTTACACATTAATTTAAGCTACGTCGTCAGTCGCAGTTTTGTCTCTTTGGGAATTTTTTTCGTGATTTGTTCGCTGCAGACTGCTTACACTAGAGTAATCAGCAATCTAAAGGGTGCGAGAGTTTGTTTTCGGTGACATTGTTGTGTGCTACGTCATCGTAATGGTTCCCTAAACCGGCCGTGCGGAAATCTTACGGTCTGCTGTTTGATGTGCGACGGGTTATATTTGACGACTGACTCTGTGTCTATATGTTCGGAATTGGAGTTATCAACGATGGCCTAACATCATCAAGTGCTACGACGATCATAATTTTCAGGAGGACGTGACTTACTGGTATATGGGGATAGGCGGTAGGAACAGTTGGAGGCTGTGCATGAAAAGTGTTCTTTGTTGCAGTTTCCTCATATTACAAGTCGCATGTCTATGTTAGTCACCTCTAGTGACTCGGGCAGATGGTGCTCGTTAACCTGGGAGGGCCGACCATCTAAGGGCAGAATCCCCCTACAGAAAAGATCATCTGCTGCCTTGCAGGAAGATTGGGGACAATTAAAGGCTAAGGAAAGCAAACCTGAACAAAATGCTGGCTGAAATCGGATGCACTGGGCCACTGGCGCAGAACACAGTGCAACGTTTTAACGGGTACTCAATCGGAGTGGATCTAACAGGCTTAAACAGCTGTCTTCGTATGAGAGTCTGGACGTCCTACTCTGATTGAGTCCTGATCGCAAGAGAGAGAGAGAGAGAGAGAGAGAGAGAGAGAGAGAGAGAGAGAGAGAGATTAGGGATATGTATAGTATGGATATTTATATTAGGGATGTCTATCTATAAGTAATATATTTATGTAAGGGATATATATAATAGGGACATGTATAGTAGGACTATGTATATTAAGGATATAATAGCAAATCAGAAAGCAATGTATTCACCAGTGATAAACATTTATGGAATATAGAATCTGTAACAAAACGATCACAATTTATGATATAAAAAATCTGTAGACCATCCAGTGGAATAATTTCAAATCTATAGTCGTTTCCTACAAACTATCGATTCAACCACCAGCTTGTCTATATAAGTACAAGATATAGATGTGATTTTAATATTTATAAAATAAAAGTAGGTTACACTGAAGGGATTTGATTGATTTTGAGTGCCATGAGTTTCTTTCAGTGGCGTTCTGAGTGACTTCGAGTTACGGTTAGTAACATTGAGTGGTTCTGAGTGACTTCGAGTTCCGGTTAGTAACATTGAGTGGTTGAGAGTGACTTCGAGTTCCGGTTAGTAACATTGAGTGGTTCTGAGTGACTTCGAGTTCCGGTTAGTAACTTTGCGTGGTTCTGAGTGACTTCGAGTTCCGGTTAGTAACATTGAGTGGTTCTGAGTGACTTCGAGTTCCGGTTGGTAACTTTGCGTGGTTCTGAGTGACTTCGAGTTCCGGTTAGTAACTTTGCGTGGTTCTGAGTGACTTCGAGTTCCGGTTAGTAACTTTTGCGTGGTTCTGAGTGACTTCGAGTTCCGGTTAGTAACATTGAGTGGTTCTGAGTGACTTCGAGTTCCGGTTAGTAACTTTGCGTGGTTCTGAGTGAATTCGAGTTCCGGTTAGTAACTTTTGCGTGGTTCTGAGTGACTTCGAGTTCCGGTTAGTAACTTTGCGTGGTTCTGAGTGACTTCGAGTTCCGGTTAGTAATTTTGCGTGTTTCTGGGTGACTTCAAGTTCCGGTTAGTAACTTTGCGTGGTTCTGAGTGACAGAGAGAGGCTTTTTGTGGCTTTAAGTGTCTTTGAGTGACTTTGAGTGGCTTTAAAACACTGAATGACATCGGGTGGCTTTGAGTGATATTCAGTGACTGAGTAACTTTGAGTGACTGATTAACTTTGAGTGACTGATTAACTTTGAGTGACTGATTAACTTTCAGTGACTGATTAACTTTGAGTGACTGATTAACTTTGAGTGACTGATTAACTTTCAGTGACTGATTAACTTTGAGTGACTGATTAACTTTGAGTGACTGATTAACTTTCAGTGACTGATTAACTTTGAGTGACTGATTAACTTTGAGTGACTTATTAACTTTGAGTAATTTATTAACTTGCAGTGACTTATTAACTTTGAGTGACTTATTAACTTTAAGTGACTTTTATTGGGTTTTGAGTAATTTTGAGCGTCTTTAAGGGACTTCGAGTGTCTTAGAGTGACTACATGACTTCAAGTGTCTTAGAGTGACTACATGATTTTGAGTGACTTTCAGAGGCTTTTAATGGCCTTGAGTAAAAGTAAAAAAAATAAGTAAAGAGCCCTGTCACGCCAAGTGGCGTATAGGGAATATGGTGTTAGTGACCATAAATTTTACAGACCTTCAACACATGATTTTCGGGGTAATGTGGTCGGTATTACGCCCGCGTCGCTTCACTTTCCCAGAAAATATCCGGTACCTATTATGGGTGTTCCCGGAAACCGTCGGTTGGGATGGAACCCTACCCCTTGTCCTTTGTAGTCCAGTTCACTAACCACTGAGCTATCGAATGGCCTTGAGTGGTTTTCTTTAATCCTATTTCGGAGATTAATAGAGCGTTCAAGACGAATATCCCAGAAATGTGTAATTTTTGTTTCTTAGAAAACGGCACGACAATAAGTGAATGTCAATATCTCATACTACTTTCCATGATTCTTTTGCGACATTCATTATTTTTTCTATGCCATCGTCTCACATTATTTATCCCTCCCTTTAATTTCATTACAAGAGATAAAACAGCAAAAATCTGGTAATTCAGCACCACCCAATATTTCCCTACAAGTTTGTTATTTCTTCACAAACTGGTTTTAGATATTCATCATCATCATCAAGTACCATGCTTGCTGGTGTGCGTGATCATGTCTCTCCACAACTTCGGTCTTGACAGTTATTTATCATTTCTGTTGTTGACCTTCTGCCAAGCATTTCTCTTAAGCTGTCCGGTATATTATCTCTTTGCTTTCTTCAATCTCTTAGTCTCTCAATGTTCTCAGTTGTTACAATATATTCCAGCTGTTTCCTTCTCATTGCATGGCCAAAAATAATGATTGTTTCTTCCTATTATTGGAACAATTATATTATAACTAATATACTCTTTTTGCTTTGGCCTCTTTCAGTACGTTTTCTTTACTCTTCTTAGCTGTCAATTGTATTCTCAACACCCTTCTGTAAAACCATATTTCTGCAGCCGCCAGTGACTTTCTTGTAAGTTGTCCTATTGTCAATGATTCCCATCTGTATGTTAAGTCTGGATCTACGTAACATTAAAGAATTCTTTTTTTTCTTGTTTCTCTTGTCAAAAATGGATTTCACAGCACCTTCACAATTTTTTAAAGCTGATTTTGCCTCACCTATTCTGCATCTCACCTCTGTTGTACATCTATTATCTCTGATTAATATTGTTCTCAGATATTTAAATTCATTTACCTGTTTTAATATTTTTCTTCTTGTCTTTATTCTGCATCCGGAGATGTATTTTTCCTTTGTTGTTACCATCACTTATGTCTTTTTACTATTAATGCTGAATCCTTTTTATTTTGCTTTTCTTCACTATAATGTCTAACAATTCTTGTAATTAATTTTCAATGCTAGCGATTAAGACTGTATCATCGACATGCATTAGTTTATTTATATTATGACCTCCAATTGTTATTTCATGCATGCCCCTTAAGGATCTTAAAATAATCTCACTATAAATATTAAACAAATCTGGTGACAGAACACAACATTGCCTAACACCCTGTTTTATTTGTTGAAACATTCCCAATTGGTTTCCAGTTCTTATGGCCGCTGTTTGTTGCCAGTACATGTTCTTTATTATTCTTAGATCTTTGCTGTCTACGTTTATGCTTTCAAAAATTGTAATATCTCTTGGTGCTTTAGTTTGTCAAATGCTTTGGTATAATTTATTAAACATAGGTATAGATATATTTTCACCTCTATGGCTCTTTCTACTAAAGGTCTTATGATGTATATTGCATTGTTCGTACCTTTGCCCCTAACAAGCCCACACTGTTCATCACTAATTTATGGACTGAGTTTGTTTCGCACTCATCGCATGATGATTCCTAGTAATATCTAAGTCATGTGACTCATAAGGCTTACTGTGCGATGATCATTGCTTTCAGTCGCGCCAGGTTTCTTTGGCAGGGCTATGAATATTGATTTGAGCAGGTCGTCTGGTATATATCCGCTGTTGTAGATATCATTCAATATTTTTTAAATATTATTTCTATGCCAGTGAAAGAAGCGAAAATAATTTATTATTGAGGGGAGGGGTGGAATGGACGTTCACCATCAACCGAGATGACAGCTGTCAGTGACTCACGCTAAATGTGTGCACAAGGATCCGCAAATAACAGAGCTGGGCCATACCCAACTCCATCTCCCAATGGTGCCCCAAGAAACGACCAACCAACCTGACCAAGCCAGTGAGATCGAAGTGGGAAGGCACCCAGATACTCAAAAATATAGTGTCCTATGTGTTAAGTTAAAATGTACAAATGTCACATCTTTCCTACAAACTACAATACAACGCATCTACGCCTTGTTCTTATTGTGGTGGGGGCGATGATGATGATAATGATGATGAGTTGTCAGGAGAAGAAAAAAAAAATAATAGAAGGCCATCAAATGTGTATGTTTGATAGATACTTGCTGGCGCTATTTTAATAGCAGTCATCAAACGTAAATTAATAATAGCAAGAAAGAGAAACATAGTAAATGAAAATTAAATATAATATATATGCTTATATATATATATATATATATATATATATATATATATATATATATATTAACATATTGCTATTACGAGATAAAATCTTTGTATACATACATATATATGATATTTATGTAAATGACATGTATATATACATAATAATTTTTTATTTAATAATAGCTTCCTTGAATTTGTGTTAACCTACCATGACGCTGGGTGTCCGGTTAGCGCAATCGATAGGCGGTTGGCTTACCACGGCAACAGCCGGGGTTCGTAATCCTGGCGAGGACACCTGGGTTTTACTAATTCCCTAAAAATTAGTAGGAGCCGCGATAGCTCAGTGGTTAGTGAACTGGACTACTAGGAACAAGGGGTAGGGTTCGATCCCAACCGACGGCTCCGGGTTCACCCAGCCTTAAATGGGTACCGGATTTTTTATGGGAAAGTAAAAGCAGCACGGGCGTAATACCGACCACATTACCCCAAAAATCATGTGCTGAAGGTCTGTAAAATATAGGGTCACTAACACCATATTTCCCTATACGCCACTTGGCGTGACGGGGGGCACTTTACTTTTTTTTTTTACTACCATGACGCTAGTACTTCGATATCATTCTGTATTAAAACTCATACCAGCCAAGCTCGTACACTCTCTCTGCTACAGACATGGCTTCACTGACGATATGGTATCTGACTTTCATGTATTTTGGATGACAATGTTTACCCAGTCTGAAGCAGAAGGTAAGTCACAAAATATATCAAGTAAGTAGCACAATATAGGAAGTAAGTCACAAAATATATCAAGTAAGTAGCATAATATAGGAAGTAAATCACAAAATATATCAAGTAAGTAGCACAATATAGGAAGTAAGTCACAAAATATATCAAGTAAGTAGCATAATCTAGGAAGTAAGTCACAAAATATATCAAGTAAGTAGCATAATATAGGAAGTAAGTCACAAAATATATCAAGTAAGTAGCACAATATAGGAAGTAAGTCACAAAATATATCAAGTAAGTAGCATAATATAGGAAGTAAGTCACAAAATATATCAAGTAAGTAGCACAATCTGGGAAGTAAGTCACAAAATATATCAAGTACGTAGCATAATATAGGAAGTAAGTCACAAAATATATCAAGTAAGTAGAACAATCTAGGAAGTAAGTCACAAAATATATCAAGTAAGTAGCACAATCTAGGAAGTAAGTCACAAAATATATCAAGTAAGTAGCACAATCTAGGAAGTAAGTCACAAAGTCTATCTTCACTAATAAATTGTGTTCCTTCAGTCTGAAGACGACGAAATTTGTCGGATTTTAATTTAAAAACAAACATTGAAGACTACACATGATTACAGTTTTCTTTTTTTGTTTTTTGTTTTAATTTGGTGAACATTTAGTGCTACACTCTTCCAAACTTTGTAGTCAGTCTTCAACTCCTGACAATGATCACTACTCTATTTATATTTTACGGCCCTTTCTGTTTATTTGCCGTGCCAGAAAAATAAGACTGTTTAAACAGAAAAGTATAACATGTGTACATCTTGTACATGAGTTGTGTACATTCTGTCATTTCTACAATTACTATGTTTGGGATTGGTTGCACTTTGTATCATCACACGGAGATAGACGCACATTCTCTACCTCAATATATTGTTGTGTTAATGATATGTTGATAGATGGAATCTGATGAGGAGAAATATTTCAAAGAATGACACATTTTTATTGTTTCTTGTGTGAGATATTGAATTTGTAAAAATTATAAATATTACTTAAATCGAGGGGGGCTGGGTGGTCTAGATGTAAGACGTCGAGACAAGAAGTTCCTGGGTTGGATTCCCACCACAGGCGGTGATGGGAACAAATAAAATCCGTGACGTCCCCGGTATCTGGGTAGTGATATCTGATGTCTAACCCTCGAGGAAAACGATGAAAAACAGGAGGTCCCGTGGGCATACTGCTCACGATAAATAACCCTTGGCAGCTGGAAAAGAAAAAGGAAAATTCACGCTTCTATTCTTCTTTACCTGAAAAGATTAGAACAAACGTGAGCGCTGCCCGGGCAAAATTAATAGAAAAAATGTACCCAAGAACGTTAAACTCTCGGCGATAAATATATAAGAGTACCTGATAGGTTGGAGAACATCTACCCGCATGGCGGGGGACACTTCAGCACACGGCCATTGTGAATAATAGGAAAAAGTGATAGTCACACAAAATTCAGTCATTCGGGACTTCGTTAGAGATATAAATCTGGCGAACACAAACAACAACTCGTATTTAAAATATAATTTCTTCTAATTAATCTGAACGTGTCAGAGAAGAAACATATCCAGGTTATGTTGTGGAATTAGGGAACAAGAAAGTAACTTAATCACCAGTAACAAACAGCTTTTGTCTATTTCATAGGTATCAAAACTCCTAACTCTTAGGACTCTTGTACAAAAAGTGTAGACCATCCAATGAAATTATTCCAAATCTATATTCTGTTTCGGGGTCAAAGAACATTGAAATGTTTAAATGATGGAAGATAAGGTTTTGCAGAGCAACAACACGTCGTGTCACGAAATTTGTCACGAAATTGTTGGTGATTACCATCAATGTTGTCTTTCCTTGTGTAAATACACATACTTTATGTACAGGATATGAACAGCTTTGTAATTTCCAAAATATTAAAATAACAAATAAAGATAAGTTAAAGTAAAGTAAAGTATAAAGTAAAATAAGTAAAATATACCTGGAAGTAGACGAAGAAGTTGAATAAGGGTGACGATTCTAACGGACTATCAGTCAATGCTTTGGGAAGTGTAGGATCGATAACACCAGCGTGAGTTAGTGACTTGGAAGCCTCAAAACTGAGAAAAGATCTCGAATTGTTGCACCTTTCACGAGGACCACGTAAGAAAAGGAATTGATGGGATGTTTTTGAGTGGTTTCAAGTAACTTTGAGTGGCTTCAAGTAGCTTTGAGTGGCTTCAAGTAGTTTTGAGTGGCTTCAAAGTATCGTTGCTTGACTTAAAAGTGGCCTTGAGTGGCTTCAAAGTGGCTTTGAGTAGCATCAACTGCCTTCATGTGACTGGTTGGCTTCACAAGGCTTTTAGTGGCTTTAAAGTGGCTTTGAATGGCTTCAGTGTATCTTGGAGTGGTTTTAAAGTTTCTGTTGAGTGTCTTCAGGTGGCTTTGAGTGGCTTCACGTGGCTTTCGGTAGTTTCTAGAGGCTTTGAGTGGCTTCACGTGGCTTTCGGTAGTTTCTAGAGGCTTTGAGTGACTTCATGTGGTTTTTAGTGGCTTTGAGCGGTTTCAAGTGGCATTGAGTGATTTCAAATGGGCTTTGAGTGGCTTCAAGTTTGTTTTGAGTCTATACAAGTGGGTTGGATTGGATAAAGTGACTTAGAGTGGGTTGAAATTGACTTGCAGTGGCTTTAAAATTCTTCGAAGTATTATTAAGTTGTTTTAAGTGGCTTCAAGTGAATTTGAGTCACTTCAAGTGGATGTGAGTCTCATCAAGTGGTTTTAAGTGTCTCCGAGTATCTTATAGGGGACTTTCAGTGGTTTCAAAGTAACGTTCTGTGGTCTCAGAGTGACGGTTAATGGCTTCAAAGTGGCTTCGAGTGGCTTCAAAGTGTGTTGAATGGCATCGAGTGGTTTCATAGTCTCTTCGAGTGGTTTCATAGTCTCTTCGAGTGGTTTCAACTGGTTAGAATGCCCTCAAAGTGGCATTGGCAGGCTTTAAAGTGGCCTTAAGTTACACAAATAGCTTCGGGTGGCTTGAAGTGTGTTAGAAAGGCTTCAAGTAGTTTAGAGTGGATTCAAGTGACTTTGAGTTGCTTCGAGTGACTTCGAGTAACTTCAAATGGTCTTGAGTGGCTTTGAGTGACTTCGAGTGACTTCAAATGGTCTTGAGTGGCTTTGAGTGACTTCGGTTGGCTTTGGTTGACTTCAAGTAAGTTTGATTGGCACTAGTGGCTTTGCGTGGCATCTATTTGATTCACGTGGCTTCCATTGGCTTTGGGTGGCTTGAAGTTAATTTTAATGGCTTAAAGTGGTTTTACCTGGCTTTGAGTTGCTTCAAGTTGCTGTGAACGGCTTTATGTGGCTTCACATTAGCTTTGAGCATTTTCTAGTATCTCTGATTGATTGCAGGTTGCTTTGATTAGCTTCAAATTGCTTTGAGTGATTTCGAAGTACCTTTGAGTGATTTCAAGAGACTTTGAGTGATTTCAAGGGTCTTTGAGTGGCATCAAGCACTTTTTGATAGCTGCAAATGGCTTTGAGTGGTTTGCACGATTCTTACATGCTCCTCTGTGCAGATTAATGACACGCTCAAATGGAATATCTTGAATGCCTTTAGCTATTGCGTCTTAGACACCGACAAGTGAACACAAGTGAAGACTGAATACATTGGAATCATCATCATGGGCCATACCGATTGGAGTTCCGATCATGTCCTTCCTCAATCTTCTATTCACAATGCATGGTATCAATTCTGATGTCGACTGTTTTTCATGCTAGGACACCGAGCTAGTTAGTATCTTCTCTCTTTGTCGTCCGAGATTCCTTTTTTCTTGTATTTTGTCACTTATTGCCAAGCATTCCAACTTTCCTCTTCTCATGATGTGGCTTAAAAATGATGATTGTTTCTTTCTGATGTTTTTAGGAGCTCCCTTTTTGTGCTGGTCTCTTTGAGAATTTTCTCAGTGGTCTTGTTAGCTGTCCAGGGAACTTTCAACACTCTTGTGAGCAATCAAATCCCATCTCTGTGGCATCTAATCGTCTTTGTATGTGTTTATCTACTGTCGATGATTTGTTTCTATATGTCAGAGTTGACGCTATATAGCATCGATGAACTCTCTTTCTCACTTTTATTGACATACACTTGTTGTATAAGACGTTTTACGTTTTCTGAAATGCTATTTTTGCCTGAGCTGTTCTGCTGTTTCTTTCTGTGGTGTATCTTCCATTTGATGCTATTATTGTGCCCAAGTATTTGACTCATTGCACTTGTTTTAGATTTGTCCTGTTCATTTGGAAAAAAAAATTAATTTTAATTTTAAATTGGAATACCATGTCAGAAAAGAGGTAACGACCGCCCGCATTAATGTTGGTGATGTGTGCACAACCGGTGAGCCATTGAAACCAACATTGAGCACATAATGTGACATAAAATTAACGTTACTAGAGTGATATCTACTCTAACAAATCATGATCAAAGAACGTGATGACGAATTTAAAAGCAAGTTAAAAGAGATCATTGTTGTGAAAGGAATACAGGTACCCCCACGATGCTACCAAAGTCTCCAGTGGGGGAGAAAGGAATGTAGCAAATGTTACTGACACGCATGTTGTTATAGGCGATTAAGGAAGTTTGAAATCTACGCATGTGCAGTCGAGTAGGAAATGCACGGAGCGACCTTCTCATCTAAATTTACGGATGTGTTTTGTTAAATCCCGCAGTGAAAAGGATTCCATTGAATAGAAGATATGAATAGAATAGAAAAGAATATGAATCCCATTAGAAGTGTACTAATTAAAACAACTTATGAAAGAATTGTTTATTTTTCATGTAATTGAACAATTTATGCCGTTAAAACGGGTTTGGACATTTGCTGTTGTGATGTGTTTAAAGTAGTTGGTGGAGATTTAGCCGACTACTTTCTTCACGATCAGCAAACCAGAGCTGACTAACGATTCCACTTGAAGAAACAGGAACAAGTCTGGTCAAATGAGCTGGGATTTAAGAGGGAAGTGAAAACAGTCGCTCGAAAAATCTGTTTTTGGTCGAAGAACTATCGCAAGTTGTTATAAGTTACAATATAACACAACTTGCTGCCATTTTCACCTGTTCTATTTTAAAGCAAAACAGGTTGACCTAATAAAAAGCCACAAATATATTAATTTGAAAAATATTTTAGATGTAAAGTAATATCCCTCACGTCGTGATAGAATTTACAAAACATGTTGACATTGCTTGTCACTTGTTAAACCTCTAACTACCAAAATAATATTCCTTCTAATAAGGTGTGTCACCAGGCGTCCTTGACTTTTTGGCTGTTCAAAACGGCTACTGTGACAACTCCGAGCAAGCTGAGGAAAGCAATGGCACTTACGACTTAGTGCAAGCAAAATTTATTCCCGTGTCACTGCCATTTCCTCCATTTGTGCAGACGGTACGTTAATTGATGTTTTAATTTTCAAATTAAGTTAATGACAACAAGATTAGAAGCGTCACAATCACATTTATTCAGTTAAAATATATATCTTTGAACATTTTGTTATAATTCTTCAAAAATAGGACATTTAATTATAGTTCTGTCAAAAGGACATATTTATAGTTACCTCAAAAGGGCATTTTTATGTATAGTTCCCTCAAAATAACACATTTAGTTATAGTTCTCTCAAATTGACATTTTTTTTTATAGTTCTCTCAAGTTGACACTTTCAGTTAAAGTTTCCTCAAATTGATACTTTTAGTTATAGTTCCCTCAAACTGACACTTTCAGTTATAGTTCCCTCAAAATGACACATTTAGTTATAGTTCTCTCAAATTGGCACATTCAGTCATAGTTCCCCCAGAATATCACATTTAGTTATATCTATCTCAAAATGACACTTTTAGTTACAGTACGCTCAAATTGATACATTTAGTTATAGTTCTCTGAAAATAACACTTTTAATTATAGGGAAAAAAAGTAAAGTACCCCCCGCACGCCAAGTGGCGTATAGGTAATATGGTGTTAGTGACCCTACATTTTACATACCTTCAGCACATGATTTTTGGGGTAATGAGGTCAGTATTACGCCCGTGCCGCTTTACTTTCCCAGAAAAAAATCCGGTACCCATTAAAGGCTGAGTGAACCGGAAGCCGTCGGTTAGGATCGGACCCTACCTCTTGTCCTTTGTAGTCCAGTTCACTAACCACTGAGCTATCGCGGCTCCCTACATTTAATTATAGTTCTCTGAAATTAACACTTTCAATTATAGTTCGCTCAAATTTACACATTTAGGTATAGTTCTCTGAAATTGTCACTTTTAGTTATCATCATCATTATGTGCCATACCGGTTGGCGTAGGCGATCATGTTTTTCCACAATCTTCTATACACAGTGCATCGTATCAGTTCTGTTGTTGACTGTTTTCTATGCCATGACACCAAGCTATCCAGTATTTTCTCTCTTTGTCATCCACGATCTCTCTTTCATTTTATTTTGCCAGTTGTAACCAAGTATTCCAACTTTCCTCTTCTCATGATGTGCCCGAAAAATGTTGATTGTTTCTTTCTGATGTTTTTTGGGAGCTGTTTTTTTGTGTTGGCCTCTTTGAGAACTTCCTCTTTGGTCTTTTTAGCTGTCCAGGGAACTTTCAACATTCTTCTGAGAAATCCCATCTCTGTGGCCTCTAATCGTCTTTTCATTTGTTTGTCTACTGTCCATGATTCGCTTCCATAGGTCAAAATTGGTTCTATATAGCACCGATGAACTTTCTTTCCCATTTCTATTGACATAGACTTGTTGCATAAGATATTTTTCACTTTCTGAAATGCTATTTTGGCCTGAGCTATTCTGCTTTTTATTTCCGTGGTGCATCTTCCATCCGATGTTATTATTGTGCCCAAGTATTTAAAGCGTTCAACTTGTTTCAAATTTGTCCTGTTTATTTTTATATTGCATGATGGTGATGATTGTTTCTTCGATATAACCATTACTTCTGTTCTCTTACTATTCAGACTGAGACCTTTCTTATTGCTTTATTTTACTATTATGTCTATCATTTCTTGTAGTTCATTCTCTGTCTCTGCTATTAAGACTGTGTCATCCGCATTTAGCAAATTATTTATGTTGTGACCGTTGACTTCAATTCCTTTTTTGTCTTCTATTGATCTCATAATATGTTCGCTGTAAAGTGAAAACAAATCCGGCGACAGAACACATTCTTGTCTGACTCCTTGTTTTATAAGTTGAAATTGTCATGTTTGGTTGTTAATTCGTATAGCTGCTGTTTGTTGCCAGTACATGTTTTTTTATGATTCGCAGATCCTTGCCATCAATGTTTAATTTCTCCAGCATATTGATTATTTCCACATGCTTTACTTTGTCAAATGCTTTTGTGTAGTCTATAAATCGCATATATAGATCTTTCTTTACCTTTATAGATCTTCCTATTAATGTTCTTAAGATGTATATTGCATTATTGGTGCCCCTTCCTTCCACAAAACAACATTGTTCCTCACTTATTTCTGGATTTATTTTGTTATGATTTTTAGTAATATTTTCGTCATAACGTGTTTAGTTATAGTTCTCAGAAATTAAAATTTTTAATTATTGTTCTCTCAAATTGACACATTTAGTTATAGTTCTCTCAAATTTGCATTTTAGTTATAGTTCTCTCAAATTTGCATTTTAGTTATAGTTCTCTCAAATTTGCCTTCCATAACCAAATAACCATAACCCTAACTTTTATTCATGAATGTTCACTTGAATCACTGGGCACTGCTACACTTTGTTGATGTGATTTTAACATTCTCAACTGCTCTCGCATTTGAAACTTACTGTTGATTTTTTTATAGAGACTATGGGCATGCCTACATTTCAGCCTACTTCCCATGTATTTTTTCATTTTGCATCTATCGATTGCTTGATCATACTTTTGACTTTTGATCGACACAGTCTCAACTTCTTTTCTGTTGTTGCTAGTTCATCTTTTGTTGTTCTCCCGACCCTCCATCTCGTTGCCGGTTATATTTGCATATGCTAGGGCCCATATTATTTGGACGTTACATCCCCTAGAATTCACGACTACTACAGACTGTAGTTTGATATTCCACTACATTTGGCCTTGGGCTGCCGAGCCTCCTCATCGCCTGCACTGAGTTTAAAGTGAGTATGTAAGGGTGTTTATGTTTTATTGAAGCCTGCGTGCATGAATATCTGTTGTCTTTAAGATGACTGGCAGTTCTGCTGAGAAAATAGACATTCGTTCTGTTGGTTGCACTGAAGTTTTGTTAGATCTTCCAGTTGGGTATCACCAACACCCAGTTGCCCATCTACGCTCTTGAATGCATCACTGTAGACGATAAATCTGTTTTCTCTCTGCCTTGTGATCTACATTGCTTTTGGACATGGTAGTAGCCAGGAATGTTTCAACTCCTGGTGTTGCAAATTTATGATTTCACGGCGCCATTTCATCACTTGTTAAGCTTTTTCTAGTTCTGAGTAGTTCTACCACTCCCAATTAGTTCTACCACTCCCATTTAGTTCTACCACTCCCATTTAGTTCTCTACTTCGTTTGGATCATCTTTCCTACTATAGAGAGTCATTTCATGTTTTGGTAATTGTTATTGAAGGACTTGCTGGTCGTGTTATTGTTGCCTGTAACCATCTTTGTCCAATAGTTGAGCCTGGAGTTATTTGTCTGATATCAAGTGACAATATACTATAGCTACCTCTAGAGCTTCTACACTTGTACGGTTTGTACCTCCGGCAATGATTGTTAAAACTTAGTTTTGGATTTGTTTTCCAGTCTGGCCGAGTCATAATACACTGACATCGCCTATTTTATCGAGCATGAAAGTCTTGTAATGTCTTCACAAAGGTTTTTTTTTGACAGATGCTCCCCTTCCATTCTTTCTCATGTATCTCTGGATATTGTTGATCCAAGGCAACTTTCGTCTAACTTCTGCTTGTAGTTGTCCCGTGTCTGTACTTAGACCAGCTTCACAATCAGGAACATAGTAGATTAGACTGTTCGCTTACTAATTGTTGGTTATTAATTCTAATAAGAGGCGAGAAATGAGGGTTGGTTATGGGACTGGCTATCCCATACTGTAAAAAAAACTACGGAAGCCAACTGAGAGTATTACACAACAGGCCCTTTTTTGGAATCCCCAGGGGAAAAGACAAAGAGGAAGACCAACGAATTCTTGGAGAAGACAGATAGAAGCAGAGATGAAGATGATGGGGAATGATCTTAAGAGAATGGCAAAAAACAGAACGACTTGGAAAGTGTGTTGAATACCTATGCTCCACAGGGAGCTAAAAAGGTAGAAGAAGAAGAATAATCCTAATATCTTCATAACAGTTGGTACTGAAAATAAATGCAGATAAGACCAAAATCACGAGAATTAATGCAGTTGACAATAATCAAATAACAATAGGAGAAATACCTCTACTAGATGTACAATATTATTTATATAGGTATATACATATATATATTTATATTATATATACATATATATATATATATATATATATATATATATATATATAGAGAGAGAGAGAGAGAGAGAGAGAGAGAGAGAAAGGGGATGAGATAGTACCTCCGTCACGCCAAGTGGCGTATAGGTAATATGGTGTTAGTGACCGTAAATTTTACAGACCTTCGGCACATTATTTTTAGGGTAATGTGGTCGGTATTACGACCGTGCCGCTTCACTTTCGCAGAAAAAAATCCGGTACCCATTAAAGGCTGGGTGAACCCGGAAGCTGTCGGTTGGGATAGAACTCTACCCCTTGTTCTTTGTAGTCCAGTTCAATAACTACTGAGCTATCGCAGCTATAGCTGAGCTACAGGCAGAAATATAAACAGAGTAGGAAGAACAGATAATGATACCAAAAATGAAAATACAACAAAGCAAGAGGCAAGTTTTCGTTACACTATGAAACATATGGAAATCCAAAGAAATTATGTTAAATACAAAAATAAAATTTGCCAACTACAATGTTGAATCAGTCCTATTATATGACTGTGAAATACGGAGAACAAAACAAATTATAATCACGGAGATACATACCTTTATCAATGAATGCCTGAGCAAAATAAACGGATAGAAATTGTCAAGACAAAATCACAAACGTGAAATTATAGGACCAGTCAAATGCCAGTGGACAAAGAGATACGACAAAGACGATGGTGCTGGATAGGACAAACTCATTGAAGAAGCCAACTGAGAATATTACCAGACAGGCACTTTTGTGGAATCCCCAGGGGAGGAAACAAAGAGGAACAGCAAGATATACTTGGAGAAGACAGGTGGAAGTGGACATGAAGCGGCTGGGGGAGACATGAATCGATCTTAAAAGAATAGCAGGAAACAGGATTGTTTGGAAAGTGTTTATTGAAGACCTAACCTCCACAGCGAGTTTAAAGGAAGATGAAGAATGATCTTAATATCTTTTCTTTGGTTTTTTAATTGATCCCTACTCCCCACCTCGGCTGAATGTCATTGCTTGCGGTTGTTGTTGACGTTTAACTCAGAATTCAGACCGTGAACATCACGCGCTTCTATTCTCACACTGAAGGCGTGTTGAAGTAGGAGTATTCGATTTGGTTAATTCTGTGCATTTTCTCTTGCATTTTGATCTGCAACTCAAATATTTTCTTTGTGCCTTCTCTTACGCGATATCAGGACTAATCTTATGTAAATTAGACTTGTTAATTTCAAATTATCATTGCATATGTAGTTTTGGTTGATTTATTTTGTTATCATTCTCTTATTTACAGGGTCCAGTACTTTTGGGTATAGAGGCAGTGAACCATTTCTTACATCGGTTGCTGGTGTCGATAGTCACAGACGGTCCCGATGAGAACACTATTTTTATGACTCCATGCAACTTTACAAGTGACCCCAGCCAATACAAGTATGTTGTTTGGTTTATATGCACATGTTGACATTTCTGTTGACGCATCTGTGTGTTACGATGATATTGTCTGTGTTACGATGATATTGTCTGTGTTACGATGATATTGTCTGTGTTACGATGATGATATTGTCTGTGTTACGATGATATTGTCCGTGTTACGATGATATTGTCCGTGTTACGATGATATTGTCCATGTTACGATGATATTGTCTGTGTTACAATGATATTATCTGTGTTACGATGGTATTGTCTGTGTTACGATGATATTGTCCGTGTTACGATGATATTGTCCGTGTTACAATGATATTGTATGTGTTACGATTATATTGTCTGTGTTACGATGATATTGTCTGTGTTACGATGATATTGTCTGTTTTACGATGATATTGTCTGTGTTACGATGATATTGTCTGTGTTACGATGATATTGTCTGCGTGATACGATGATATTGTCTGCGTGATACGATGATATTGTCTGCGTGTTACGATGATATTGTCTGCGTGTTACGATGATATTGTCTGCGTGTTACGATGATATTGTCTGCGTGTTACGATGATATTGTCTGTGTGTTACGATGATATTGTCTGCGTGTTACGATGATATTGTCTGTGTTACGATGATATTGTCTGTGTTACGATGATATTGTCTGTGTGTTACGATGATATTGTCCGTGCTCCATTACAGACATTGTTGTTGTTGTATACTCGCCTCAGAGTGTGTGTGGATTTTTGTGTGTGAGTGGATGTCTCTCTGCTTGTGTGGAGAAATACCCAATGTTTGTTTGGAGACAACAGTATTTGAGATGAGAATTCAATATTTAAAATGAGACATGAGTATATGAATATGTGACGGACGACAACGAGAGAAAATAATGGATAGCTTGGTGTCATGGCATGGAAAACAGTCAACAACAGAACTGATACGATGAACTGTAGATTGAAGATTGTGGAAAGACATGATCACCTACGCCAACCGGTATGGCACATGATGTTGATGATGAATATATGAAAGAGATCTTGATATTTATAATGAGACCTCAATATTTATAACGAAATCTCAATTTTTGTATTGGGATCTCAATATTTGTAATAAGACCTCAATATTTGCAATGAAACCACAGTATTTTAAATAAGACCTCAGTATTTGTAATGGGACTTCTATATTTGTGATACAACCTCAAAATGTGAGATGAAACCTTAATGTGTATGTTCAAACCTCACTGTTTGTGAGGGAACTCAATGTTATTGACGTCTACTTGTGTGTGTATAGATAATGTGTTTACTTGATAATGTGTTGGCATTGATGAGTTTGTATCGGTACGTCAATAGTTGTGTTACGAGTATGGTAAAAATAATGCCATAAAAATTGTGTGGACCTTCTTTACTAGAACGAGGCTTAGAAACATAACAAAACGTTTCTACTATAAAGTCTTCATTAATTGACAGAGAAATAACAGAGCTACAATCAAGTACATGAAAATATAATGGATAAACATGGATTATATACATTGTAACACTTAGCTCAATAGTTCAGGTCACACACCTTCAAGGGGAGATCAACACAACAACAGAAAAAACCTATGTTGTACGTTCAATACGAAGCAATCAGAAAAAGGCAACAAAGAAAACATGGAAACTTTGACGACAATCAACTCAACTTTAAGGTTTTGTCATTGCGATCATCTTTTTTTTTTTTTTTTTTTTTTTTGAAGGGGCATAAAAATATAAAAAATTGAAATAAGAGAAATATATTTTAAAATTAATTAATAAAAATGATCAAGATTTCTGGAGAACATCACTTTGTGTCGTATTATCACAATTGTTTCGGGATGTAGTCTTGTTACTTGATCGAACCATTTCATTTGTTGATTCTTGATGCAAATGTTCATCGCTACTCTTTTTCTTTTGCCTTATTTAAAGATTTTCCCTCTTGTCGGTATATTCTGAACAATAACAAAACTTCTTATCTCCATTGTTACAATTTATTATCTCTTTTCGACTGGTAAATCCCATATTTTACATTGGTAACGTAGTGAGGGAATAGAGACGTTAACAAGTGCTCTGTTTGTGATTATTGACACATATTTTGTGTGTGTGTGTGTGTGTGTACAGACCTGGCTCCTGTTATTCGATTATGTTTTTTTTTTTCTTTGGGATTCCAAAAAAGAAGTGTTGTGTAATACTATCAGTTAGCTTCCCGCAGTGTGTGTCATATCCAGTGCCATCATCTTTGTTGTATTTCTTTGTCCACTGGTATTTGGCTGGTACTTTCCCATACTTCTATGTTGATGATTTTGTCCTGCCTTTTCCATTCTTTTATTCTGTGCAAGCATCTATTAATGAATGTCTACATCTGAGAAATTGACGTAGAAGGTATCCGTGCCGTACTGCTGTTCTTATTTCAATTGCTTCTGTAAGTTGCCCTTGGAATATTCTTCCTGCTTGGTGCATCTGATTAAGAGCACAAAAGTTGACAAATATCTCATCATGTCCATTTTTCCCCCCATGATCTTTTCGAAGCCTCGGTTGTCTGATCCTACTTTTAACTGACTTGATGGGATTTTAGTGTGATGGAATGGTATGTGCGATGTGAAAGCACCGACTCATAGTTGACCGATATATTTTATTAAAATTTTATTTTAATAAATTTTTTAATTGATTCTTAGTGATTTAGGCATGGATAATGAAGTGTGTTTAAAAGAGAGAAGATATAATAATAGTGAATCAAAGCTGGTCGATGAAAAGAAATGGTGACTTGAATTGTAGTTGAATTTATAGAGAAAATAGCGGGATTTTGGCGGGAGTTTGCTGATTTCGGGTGAATTATTAGTGTTTTAGAGAGCGGACTGGTATCGCAGGTTTGGGTAGTGGCGGTAAATATAGAAACTGACACAACGCTGGGTGATGGAAAAAATGGGGTAGAAGTAGCTATGAATCGGCGTCCGCAACGACATAAAAGAAAAATATTATTTGATTGTATATGATATATAGAAAACATTTAAAATTCTTCAGAGTTGATTATATAGATATATATATATATATATATATATATATATATATATATATATATATATATATATATATATATATATATTGATATATATATTGATATATAGGATATTTAGTTGATCAATTTTGTTCTCCAAAAATTGAGGAAGATAGTTTCCAATCTATTTTTAACAATAGAAACATAAAAACTTCTTAAATATTATGTAGAGCCAATTTTAACATATGGATGTGAATTTTGAACAATGGGGTAACAAATAAGAAAATCACTGGAGGCTGTAGAAATACTGATTTACAGAATAATGTTCAGAATACTATGGATAAGCAAGAAAAGTAATGAAAACGTTCTGTAAGAGGCCAAAGCAAAAAGAGAGCTTATTTCCAATATTGGGACGAAACAATCATCATTTTTTTGCTATGTACCGAGAAGACAAAAACTGTAATATATTGTAACAACAGGGAAAATAGAGGGACAAAACGATATTGGGGAGCAAAGAGAAAAGATACCAGACAGCATAAGAGAATGGCTTGGCAGAATGTCAACAACAGAAATACTAAATAACTGTCGAGATCGAAAGTTGTGGAGAGACATGATCGCCTACGCCAGCAGGCTTTATACGTGATGATGATATAGAAAAAATAGTTAAAATGGTCGTGCTTTTTTGGTAATTGATTTTAAAGTAAATTTGACGAACCTGTTACCTAATTTTGAGTAATTTTACGGGATCAGCTGTTAAAATGTTTACCTTTCAATGAAGTTATTCTATTAATTCGCACTGATTATTCCGTCACATAGTGAGCTGATTTACCATGTATTTTGCACCTACTGATTCAATGCATCGATTTATGGCTGAACGGGCACAAGATATCGATACCATCCATCCCTATGACCATGATTATTAGACAAGAACAGCTACCTCTGACCACTTTTGATATTTGTTCTATATTTCCCACATAAGCAAAGGAGAATTAATACTGTTCATATGTGCCTGTGTCGCACTCTAACCGTTTATTTTCATATGTTTTAAAATATAACAATTCAAGGCAGCATATATTTTTTCCTATATAAAACCTTCGCGATAGGCAAATATAGGCTGAAAACCTTATACCCCCGATAAAAAAATCGACTACTGTTCATATTTGCTCTATATTCCAGTACAATAAGCAGAAAATTAATATTTTTATATATGTCTTTAAGGCATTCTAAGGGGCTTTTCAAATTTCCTCCGATATAAACATTCCAGGTAGCATAATTTCTTATATAAAACCTTCAATTCAGCATATTTTAACATATAAAACTTTGCGACGGGCAAATCTAGTATGTAAACCCCTAACCCCGCTAAAAAACTCGATCACTTTTCATATTTTCTCTATATCTGCCAAAATTAAACCTTTGTGGTCGTCTATCTACTTGATTTTTTTCTTATATTAAAGTATTGCTCCAGTCACATATAACTTGAAACCGCCTACCTCGCCTAAAAAAAGAAAACTCGATCATTTTTCTTATTTTCTCTATGTGTCATATATAATCATCTCTGGCCATTTTTTACATTTTCTCTATGTGTCATATATACTCATCTCTGACTATTTTTCACATTTTCTTTTTATATCATTTATAACATAATACATCACTAAGAATCCCTTGACATCAACAAGCTCCCGCCAAAACACCGCTATTTTCTATATTTATCATATATTTTTAACTACAATTCACGTCTCCATCTTTTTTCCATCGACCAGCTTTAATTCACTATTATATCTTCTCTCACTTTACCACACCTCACTATCCATCATTTAAATCACTAAGAATCCATTTAAAAACGTCATCAAAATTTAATAAAAAATAAATATCAATCGGTCATCTATTAGTCAGCGCTTTTATTCTTCTTACCTATTTATTGATGAATCCTTACCATCCCGCCCCCACATCGCACATACCGTTCAATAAACAATAACACCCCATTAATGGCTATTAACTGCAATAATATGTTATAAATTGATCAGCTATGGTTCTTATTATCAGTATTTGTTTCACTATTATTATATCTTCAACAATTACCTCCCACATACCGACAGTTATAAATTCCACGATTATCTCCCCATGCCACATTCATGAAAGGGCTCCACTCTTGGGGCACGGTTGTCGACCCTTACACACAAATACTACATGATCTCGTAAGTTGTGACACGTCACATAAATGGTAACTTTCTAACTTCAAATGTGTGGGAGTTAATTGTATTTTAGTTCAATAATACAGAGAAAAATACTTTCTTGTGTTGGACATACTATAACCAATGATGGAAAATGGAAAATTGAAATAAACAAAAGAATAGGTATGGCAAAAAGTAATTTTAATGCCATGAAAAATATACTAACAACAACAAAAATAACAGTAGGGCTGAAGCTAAGAATATCAAAATGTTACATCTTCTCAATATTACTGTATGGTGCTGAAACATGGACATTAGACAAGAAAACAGAACAGAAAATTGAAGCCTTTTAAATGTGGATTTATTGTAGAATAGGTAGAATTGGATGGAAAGAAAAGAAAACAAACGATGAAGTTTTAAAACAAATACAAATAAAAAGATAAATACTAAATACAATTAAGACAAGACAAATGAAATTTTTGGGGCACGTTAAAAGACACAACAGCCTACCAAAAGTAATATTGGAAGGGAAAATACAAGGTAAAGGAAGCAGAGGCAGACTAAGACTAACATGGACGAGTAACATCAAAAGATGGACAAGTCAATCTATGAGAGTGGAATGGCGATCCATGGTAGCCAACCTTCGTTGCGGAGACGGCACTCGATGATGATGATGATGATGATGATGATGAGAAAAATACTATGTTGAAGAATATTTTGATATTCTCTTCAACTGAAATACTACATTTTAAATGACAAATGTTCATAAAATTTAAACTTTTATTGAGATTGAAAACATTATCATCATCATCATTAAGTACCGGGCCTGCTGGCGTAGATGATCATGTCTCTCTACAACTTTCGATATCGACAGTTATTTATCATTTCAGTTGTTGACCTTCTTCCAAGCCATTCTCTTAATCTGTCTGGTATTTTTTCTCTTTGCTTCCCTCTATCTCTTCGTCCCTCAATTTTCCCAGTTGTTACAGTATATTCCAGTTGTTCTCTTCTCATTACATGGCCAAAAAAATTATGATTGTTTCTTCCTAATATTAGAAATTAGCTCTCTTTTTGCTTTGGCCTCTTTCAGAACGTATTCATTACTCTTCTTAGCTGTCCATGGTATTCTCAACATTCTTCTGTAAAACCATATTTCTACAGACTCCAGTGATTTTCTTGTCTGATGTCCTATTGTCCATGATTCACATCGATATGTTAAGACTGACTCTACATAACATTTAAGAACTCTTTTTCTTGTTATGAAAACATTTTAGATGATTCAAATACGTTTCATGTTTCTCATCATCATAGGGCGCTTTCTCCGCAACGAAGGTTGGCTACCATGGATCGCTATTCTACTATGTCTCTTGCTTTGATGGTGCAGCCTGACATAGATTGACTTTTCCATCTTTTGATGTTACTCGTCCATGTTAGTCTTGGTCTGCCTCTGCCTCTTTTACCTTGTATTTTCCCTTCCAATATTACTTTTAGTAGGCAGTTGTGTCTTTTAACATGCCCCAAAAATTTCATTTGTCTTGTCTTAATTGTTTTTAGTAGTTCTCTTTTTATTTTCAGTTGTTTTAAAACTGCATCGTTTGTTGTCTTTTCTTTCCATCCAATTCTACCTATTCTTCTATATATCCACATTTCAAAGGCTTCAATTTTCTGTTCTGTTTTCTTGTCTAATGTCCATGTTTCTGCACCATACAGGAATATTGAGAAGATGTAACATTTTGATATTCTTAGTTTCAGCCCTGCTGATATTTGTTTTGTTGTTAGTATATTTTTCATGGCATTAAAATTACTTTTTGCCATACCTATTCTTTTGTTTATTTCAATTATACATTTTCAATCATTGGTTATAGTATGTCCCAGGTAGTTGTAGCTTTGGACTGTCTCCATATGTATTCCCTCTTCTGTGATATTTAGAATTTCTCTCCATGGGTTTCTTTGGAGTGTTTCATGTTTCTACAATAACGTAAATGTGTCTGGCAAATAAAATATCAGTGGCAATAATTTGTGATAACTGGGATTCAATATTAGATTTTTTTATTTCAATAAAATAGTATCGTGTTGTGGAGCGGGGAGAAGTCAATAAGTTGGAAGGTTGAAGTGAAAGCTCTTCTACATCACGTGGTACTGCACTCTACATACAACTTTTATCTACAAACTCTCTGAACTCCTCTCCTCTTTTCTCCAAGTAAATTCTCAAAAATGGAAAGAATGTCGCGATGATCTTTTTTATAATAATAATGCTGTGTTAATGTTTGGATAAAACAATAGTTGATTTAAATAAAAATAGTCGACAGTTATGTCCCCTGGATATACCGTTCTCATTCAGAAACGCATACACTGAAAAGGTGACGTCAAGTAGAAATCGTTCACGGGGTCACCACATGAAATAATAACAATTTGTTTTATATTTGCTGTGTCGCTGATAAACTATTGCTATAGCAACTACCCTCCATTATTGCAATAAATACCAAACCATGACTTTATATTCCAAAAAAATAGTCTAGAGAACTTCACTGCTGCCGATCTCGCACAGTTCAAACCTGAAGATTATAAATGTAACGAAAATTGCCGATCTAAGTTCCGGAAAATTTCACGAACAGCATATGTCAGAGAATGGACAGATTGTACATGCCCTGTCAATGGGTTAAGTCTTTGAAGTAGTCGAACCGGTAAGATATATTACTTTTCTAAAGATATTAATACAGATTATACATATCAGAGTTATATCATGTGGCTTGAATAGAGCCCAACATTTAAATCAAGAATGTATATATAAGAGCAGGTTAAACACAAATCTATGATCACATTAGTGATAAACGTTTCTCCATATAAACAGATTGTACATAAGTTTTCAATGAGAGATTTACTGCATTAAAGAGAAAAACCACAATATAAACTTTCACTAAATTCTCTCACTTGTTTGTCAGTATGATGACATCTCGTGAAATCTGTATATTTAATTTTCCCATGGGACCTGTCAGTCACGGCTGTTTTCTTTACTCTTAGAATGGCTCTTTAGTTATAAATCTAGAAACTATGCTGCATTCTTTATCTTTCCTTCCTCATGTTTCATTCTTCTTCGAAGAGATATATATTTTGTGGTGTTTTGCTCTTATACTGGCCTCTGCTGTTGTTATGTTTCCTAGTGTTCCTAATACTTTATCACTACATCTCTTTCGTGGTCGGCCCTTATGCGTTAACCTTTATTGGGTATTTTGAATGAAGGTTAAGTCGTATTTGGATCTTTCTGTTCTATTGTGTGGTATTTTATCTGTTGTTTCTTGGTGTATTTATTTGCGGGAGTTGTTCCCCGCTTTATAATCAGATCTTCAAATCTGTTCTTATCTCACAGTCTGTTTCTATCTAATACATTTTATTTCGGTAGTTGTTACGTTTCATGTTATTCTTCTTGTCTGACTTCCAGGTCTATCCTTAATACCATAACACTGGAGCTGAGAAATATCCTGCATTTATTTGTCTATATCACCACATTTTGAATGTTACTACAGCAGTTCTCAAATTTTATTTTACCACGGACCCTAATAAATACGTTTTGTAGTCATGGACTCCCATAAATCAACTTCAACTCAAGATTTAAACCAGTATTTTAGGGGAATATTAATATTTTTTTTTTAAATGAACAATAAGTGTGTGTTTTTTGTTGTTGTAACTCAACCATTTTATTTGAAAAAAAAAACTGTAACAAATGTAACATTTAAATCTGTACACTCTTCTACGAATGATTGTCATGGGATCTACTTTACTTTAAACTGCCCACTGATCTCTTATCGGTGTAACATGATAATGGAAATATTAATTGATTTAGTACATCTAAAAAAAGAACGGTAATATATATTCATTTAAGATTATGGGAATGAATCGACATGACACACATTGGCACGACTTGAAATTAAAATTAAAGTTATAATCAGGGAAACAAGTGTACCTGACTAATTACAAGATTGGTGGGAAAATGTAACATTCTATAACTAACATAATTAGTGAGAAGGATGTTGCATTTCACCTACATGTCCTGTTGTATTGGACTTAATGTCTGAAACTTGTATTCTCAGATCTGACTCAACGTTTTCTAAACGGTTTCTGTATTTATTTTTAAGATACACAACAGTAGAGAATGATTGTTCACACAGGCATGTTGTTACGAGAGGCATCAATACTTTCATAACCAACTTCAATAATTAGAGAACAATCTAATTCTAAGTGAGTCCCAGAAATAGGAAGTGAATGTTGAAAAGCCTTGTTGAAAGCTTTGAGGTGTGATCTCAGAGCTCCATCCGTAGATATTTCAATGAGCTTCTCTTACTTCTGCTGTAGCGAGCCCTGTTAGTTCACACACGTTAACTGAAAATGGTTCTCTAATCCAGTTCTTGCTTGCACCTAGGACAGGAAAATATTCACAGAACCTGTGTCGCAAATCTTCCAAATGTTGGCCAATAAGTGACATGTCCTCTACAGACAAGACATGTCCTCTACAGACAAGATATGTCCTCTACAGACACGACATCTCTACAGACAAGACATCTCCTCTACAGACACGACATGTCCTCTACAGACAAGACATGTCCTCTACAGACAAGACATGTCCTCTACAGACAAGACATCTCTACAGACAAGACATCTCCTCTACAGACACGACATGTCCTCTACAGACAAGACATCTCCTCTACAGACACGACATGTCCTCTACAGACAAGACATGTCCTCTACAGACAAGACATGTCCTCTACAGACAAGACATGTCTTCTACAGACAAGACATGTCCTCTACAGACAAGACATGTCCTCTACAGACAAGACATGTCCTCTACAGACAAGACATGTCCTCTACAGACAAGACATATCCTCTACAGACACGACATCTCTACAGACAAGACATCTCCTCTACAGACACGACATCTCTACAGACAAGACATGTCCTCTACAGACATGACATCTCTACAGACACGACATCTCTACAGACAAGACATCTCCTCTACAGACACGACATCTCTACAGACAAGACATGTCCTCTACAGACAAGGCATGTCCTGTACAGACAAGACATGTCCTCTACAGACATGACATCTCTACAGACAAGACATGTCCTCTACAGACAAGACATATCCTCTACAGACAAGACATGTCCTCTACAGACACGACATCTCTACAGACAAGACATCTCATCTACAGACACGACATCTCTACAGACAAGACATGTCCTCTACAGACACGACATCTCTACAGACAAGACATGTCCTCTACAGACACGACATCTCTACAGACAAGACATCTCATCTACAGACACGACATCTCTACAGACAAGACATGTCCTCTACAGACACGACATCTCTACAGACAAGACATCTCCTCTACAGACACGACATCTCTACAGACAAGACATGTCCTCTACAGACACGACATCTCTACAGACACGACATCTCTACAGACAAGACATGTCCTCTACAGACACGACATCTCTACAGACAAGACATGTCCTCTACAGACAAGACATCTCTACAGACAAGACATCTCCTCTACAGACACGACATCTCTACAGACACGACATCTCTACAGACAAGACATGTCCTCTACAGACAAGACATGTCCTCTACAGACACGACATCTCTACAGACAAGACATGTCCTCTACAGACAAGACATCTCCTCTACAGACACGACATCTCTACAGACAAGACATGTCCTCTACAGACACGACATCTCTACAGACAAGACATGTCCTCTACAGACAAGACATCCTCTACAGACAAGACATCTCCTCTACAGACAAGACATGTCCTCTACAGACAAGACATCTCCTCTACAGACAAGACATGTCCTCTACAGACAAGACATGTCCTCTACAGACAAGACATGTCCTCTACAGACAAGACATCTCTACAGACAAGACGTCCTCTACAGACAAGACATCTCCTCTACAGACACGACATCTCTACAGACAAGACATGTCCTCTCATCTCTACAGACAAGACATCTCCTCTACAGACACGACATCTCTACAGACAAGACATCTCTACAGACAAGACATGTCCTCTACAGACAAGACATCTCCTCTACAGACACGACATCTCTACAGACACGACATCTCTACAGACAAGACATGACCTCTACAGACAAGACATGTCCTCTACAGACACGACATCTCTACAGACAAGACATCCTCTACAGACAGACACTACAGACACGACATCTCTACAGACAAGACATGTCCTCTACAGACAAGACATGTCCTCTACAGACACGACATCTCTACAGACAAGACATGTCCTCTACAGACAAGACATCTCCTCTACAGACACGACATCTCTACAGACAAGACATGTCCTCTACAGACACGACATCTCTACAGACAAGACATGTCCTCTACAGACAAGACATGTCCTCTACAGACAAGACATCTCCTCTACAGACAAGACATGTCCTCTACAGACAAGACATCTCCTCTACAGACAAGACATGTCCTCTACAGACAAGACATGTCCTCTACAGACAAGACATGTCCTATACAGACAAGACATGTCTACATACAACTGCTCGAAGATTCTAGAAAATGTGTGAGATTTGGAAATTGTCTAAACTTTTTGTTCAAAAGGTGATTATGTCTTAAACCCAATTTTCTAATCATTGCCTCGTTCTTGAAAACTCTAACATTTTCTCCTTGAAAATTTAAGTTGAGCAAAATTAAATGGGAAAGATATTGTAAAATTATGTACCAATAAATGTATCATGTGCTTATTTATGTTATAATTATATATTTTAATTTATTGCTGTGATAGTGTATCAATTGTGAATCAATTGAAAGAAAGATAATGATCATTACCTATCCCTTATCAATAATTCTATTCTCTTTTCGAGCTGCAGACAACACACATGAGAAAATCATGATTCTACATGTTCAGAAAACTTTGTGATTATTTGTTAGACTGCACAAGAACCGCAGTGCATATATCTTCATACGTCATTGTTTTGAGAAAGGCTTTTAATTTCGGCAAAAGAGCTGACGCCTGCTGTGTTGCCTCTCGCATCAATGTTCTTCTTTGAGTTTCTCTAGGTCGACCTCGTTTTCCTTGTTATCTTTTGTTGTATGAGATTCTTTTATTAACTTGCCTCATCACATAACAGAAATATGTCCACCTTCTTTTCTTCTTCTTATACCGTTTTAGCTCTCAGTGGAGCATAGGTCTTCAACAAACACGTTCAGCTCTCAGTGGATCATAGGTCTTCAACCAACACTTTCAGCTCTCAGTGGAGCATAGGTCTTCAACCAACACTTTCAGCTCTCAGTGGAGCATAGGTCTTCAACCAACACTTTCAGCTCTCAGTGGAGCATAGGTCTTCAACAAACACTTTCAGCTCCCTGTGGAGCATATGCCTTCAACAAACATTTTCAGCTCACTGTGGAGCATAGGTCTTCAACAAACACTTTCAGCTCTCAGTGGAGCATAGGTCTTCAACAAACACTTTCAGCTCCCTGTGGAGCATAGGTCTTCAACAAACACTTCCAGCTCCCTGTGGAGCATAGGTCTTCAACAAACACTTTCAGCTCCCTGTGGAGCATAGGTCTTCAACAAACACTTTCCAAGTCGTTCTGTTTCTTGCCATTCTTTTAAGATCATTCCATGTCCTCCCCATCATCTTCATCTCTGCTTCTATCTGTCTTCTCCAAGAATTCCTTTGTCTTCCTCTTTGTCTTTTCCCCTGTGGATTCCAAAAGAGGGCCTGTTGTGTAATACTCTCAGTTGGCTTCTGCAGTGTGTGTCCTATCCAGCGCCATCGTCTTCGCTGTATCTCTTTATCCACTGGTGTTTGACTGGTACATTTCCATAATTCTGTTAGTGATTTTGTCCTGCCATTTACATCCTTTTATTCTGCGTAAGCATCCATTAATGAAAGTCTGTATTATTGTCAATTTTGTTGTTCTCCATGTTTCACAGCCATATAAAATGACCGACTTAACATTGGAGTTGAACATTTGTATTTTTGTATTTAACCTAATTTTTCCTGACTTCCATATGTTTCCCAATGCAACGAAAGCTACTCTTGCATTTGATATCCTTATTTTGGTATCATTAAAGGATATCAAAAGCAAGAGGAGCTTTCCTTTTCTTGGTTATATATTATATTTGAATGAACGTCCATTTGTCTAACTTCTGTACTAGCCTCGAATACATCCCACGGTAAACAAAGTATTCTCTGAGGCATTTCTTTTAGAACGCATCTAATTTATTGTATTAATCATTTAGTTGTTTTTCAGCTCTCGCAAACATAAGGAAGAATGGATAAATCATTTGATTTGAAAAGACAGAGCTTTGTTTTTTATGTTCATTTTGGTTTCCATATTTTCTCACCGTTTCTGAGAGTCATTGTTGACTTTACTTCTAATTTCTTACTGTGTGCCCCATTCTTGAACTGTGCTTTATTTCTTGATCTGTGCTTTATTTCTTGATCTGTGCATCCTTCTTGAACTGTACTTTATTTCTTGATCTGTGCTTATTTCTTGATCTGTGCATCCTTCTTGAACTGTACTTTATTTCTTGATCTGTGCTTCTTTCTTGAACTGTACTTTATTTCTTGAACTGTACTTTATTTCTTGAACTGTGCTTTATTTCTAGAACTGTGCTTTATTTCTTGAACTGTACTTTATTTCTTGATCTGTGCTTTATTTCCTGTATTGTGCTTTATTTCTTGATCTGTGCTTCTTTCTTTAACTGTACTTTATTTCTAGAACTGTGCTTTTTTCTTCATCTGTGCTTTATTTCTAGAACTGTGCTTTATTTCTTGATCTGTGCGTTATTTCTTGATCTGTGCTTTACATATTGAACTGTACTTTATTTCTAGAACTGTACTTTATTTCTTGATCTTTGCTTTATTTCTTGAATTGTGCTTTATTTCTTGAACTGAGCTTTATTTCTAGAACTATGCTTTATTTCTTGATCTGTGCTTCTTTCTTTAACTGTACTTTATTTCTAGAACTGTGCTTTATTTCTTGAACTGTACTTTATTTCTTGATCTGTGCTTTATTTCTTGAATTGTGCTTTATTTCTTGATCTGTGCTTTATTTCTTGTTCTGTTCTTCTTTCTTTAACTGTACTTTATTTCTAGAACTGTGCTTTATTTCTTGAACTGTGCTTTATTTCTTGATCTGTGCTTTATTTCTTGAACTGTGCTTTATTTCTTGATCTGTACTTTATTTCTAGAACTGTGCTTTTTTTCTAGAACTGTGTTTTATTTCTTGAACTGTGCTTTATTTCTTGAACTGTGCTTTATTTCTTGAACTGTGCTTTATTTCTAGAACTGTGCTTTATTACTTGATCTGTGCGTCTTTCTTTAACTGTACTTTATTTCTAAAACTGTGCTGCTTTATTTCTTGAACTGTGTTTTATTTCTTGAACTGTGATTTATTTCTTGATCTGTGCTTTATTTCTTGAATTGTGCTTTATTTCTTGATCTGTGCTTTATTTCTTTATATGTGCTTCTTTCTTTCACTGTACTTTATTTCTAGAATTTTTCTTTATTTCTTGAACTGTGCTTTATTTCTTGAACTGTGCTTTATTTCTTGATCTGTGCTTTATTTCGTGATCTGTGCTTATTTCTTTAACTGTACTTTATTTCTAGAACGGTGCTTTATTTCTTGAACTGTGCTTTATTTCTTGAACTGTACTTTATTTCTAGAACTGTGATTTATTTCTTGAACTGCGCTTCTTTCTTGAACTGTACTTTATTTCTAGAACTGTGCTTTATTTCTTGAACTGTGCTTTATTTCTTGAACTGTGCTTTATTTCTTGAACTGTACTTTATTTCTTGAACTGTGCTTTATTTCTAGAACTGTGCTTTATTTCTTGATCTGTGCTTTATTTCTAGATCTATGCTGTATTTCTTGATCTGTGCTTTATTTCTAGAACTGTGCGTTATTTCTTGAACTGTGCTTTATTTCTTGAATTGTGCTTTATTTCTTGAACTGTGCTTTATTTCTAGAACTGTGCTTTATTTCTTGATCCCTTGCTTTATTTCTTGAACTGTACTTTATTTCTTGAACTGTACTTTATTTCTAGAACTGTACTTTATTTCTTGATCTGTGCTTTAATACTAGAACTGTGCTTTATTTCTTGAACTGTGCTTTATTTCTTGAACTGTACTTTATTTCTTTAACTTTACTTTATTTCTTGAACTGTACTTTATTTCTTGATCTGTGCTTTATTCCTTGAAATATACTTTTTTTCTTGAACTGCTCTTTATTTCTAGAACTGTACTTTATTTCTTGAACTGTACTTTATTTCTTGAACTGTACTTCCTTCTTGAACTGTACTTTATTTCTTGAACTGTGCTTTATTTCTTGAACTGTACTTTATTTCTAGAACTATGCTTTATTTCTAGAACTTTGCTTTATTTCTTGATATGTGCTTTATTTCTAGATCTATGCTGTATTTCTTGATCTGTGCTTTATTTCTAGAACTGTGCTTTATTTCTTGAACTGTGCTTTATTTCTTGAACTGTACTTTATTTCTTGAACTGTGCTTTACTTCTAGAACTGTGCTTTATTTCTTGATCTGTGCTTTATTTCTTGAACTGTGCTTTATTTCTTGAACTGTACTTTATTTCTTGATCTGTGCTTTATTTCTTGAACTGTACTTTTTTTCTTGAACTGTACTTTATTTCTCGAACTGTACTTTATTTCTTGATCTGTGCTTTATTTCTTGAACTCTGCTTTATTTCTTGAACTGTACTTTATTTTTTGAACTGTGCTTTATTTCTTGAACTGTGTTTTATTTCTCGAACTGTACTTTATTTCTTGATCTGTGCTTTATTTCTTGAACTGTACTTTATTTCTTGAACTGTGCTTCCTTCTTGAACTGTACTTTATTTCTTGAACTGTACTTTATTTCTTGAACTGTACTTTATTTCTTGAACTGTACTTTATTTCTTGATCTGTGCGTTATTTCTTGATCTGCACTTTATTTCTTGATCTGTACTTTATTTCTTGAAATGTGCTTTGTTTCTTGAACTGTGCTTTATTTCTTGAACTGTGCTTTATTTCTTGAACTGTGCTTTATTTCTAGAACTGTATTTTGTTTCTTGAACTGTGCTTTATTTCTTGAACTGTGCTTTATTTCTTGAACTGTGCTTTATTCCTCGATCTGTGCAACTTCCGAGATGTATGAAGTTATCTACCCCTTTCACTACTTTTTTCTCTGTTTTGTTTTACTTTTTGATGAATGCTATTCATCATTACTTTGGTCGTTTTTTAATTCGTTGGTATAATTATTTTTTAATAGATTACTGTGATATTGTAAATTGTTAAATGTTGCCTCAAGTGAATATATCACGATAATTGTTGTATATTTATAGTGCTAGGTTTATGTATTGATTAATATGATAGTCTACGAGTAAATACTAAGTGAACAAAACACCAAAAACAATGATTATCTTTGTATATTAATGATAGATGATACTTTAAGTCACATCTGTGATATCATAAAACAATATACCAAATTAACATATCGTGATAAGTGCTGCTTATATTACAGACCCACTATGAGTACCGTCTTAGTGTCGATTGTGATAACTACCTGGCCAACTCTCACGAGCATTCGCTGGAGGCTGAGACAGTTATCAGCTATGACTTGAAATTCACGGAAGACAGGTAAGACTTTGATATCGTAGATAAACTCAGATAGACTGCCACAGCACATACAGACCAAACCAGTCAAAATAATCATTAAAAAACCTTCATGAACACTAATTATGCATATATTATGTAATATAATATCGTAAAATGTCGAATATATTTATAGATTAATTAATAATATACTTGTAGAGTAATTAATCATCATCATGTGCCGTACCGGTTGGCGTTTGCGACGATGTTCTTCCACAATCTTCTATCCACAGTGCATCGTATGAGTTCTGTTGTTGACTGTTTTCCATACAATGACACTAAGTTATTCAGTATTTTCTCTCTTTGTCGTCCGCGATCTCTCTTTCCTTTTATTTTACCAGCTGTAACCAAGTATTCCAACTTTCCCCTTCTCATGATGTGCCCAAAAAAATGTTGATTGCTTCTTTGTGATGTTTTTTAAGAGCTCCCTTTTTGTTTTGGCCTCTTTGAGAACTTTCTTATTGGTCTTTTTAGCTGTCCAGGGAACTTTCAGCATTCTTCTGAGAAATCCCATCTCTGTGGCCTCTAATCATCTTTTCATTTGCTTGTCTACTGTCCATGATTCGCTACCATAGGTCAGAATTGGTTCTATATAGCATCGATGAACTCTCTTTCTCATTTCTATTGACATAGATTTGTTGCATAAAATATTTTTCATTTTCTGAAATGCTATTTTGGCCTGAGCTATTCTGCTTTTTATTTCTGTGTTGCATCTCCCATCTGATGTTATTATTGTGCCCAAGTATTTGGACATATGATATCATTATAAACTCCAAAATCATCGAACACAATCCACTGACATATGGCATCAGTATCATCTCCAATATTATCTAACACAATGTATCGAACATATGACATCAGTAACAACTCAAATATCGTCTAACACAATGTACCGAACATATGACATCAGTAACAGCTCAAATATCATCTAACACAATGTACCGAACATATGACATCAGTAACAGCTCAAATATCATCTAACACAATGTACCGAACATATGACATCAGTAACAGCTCAAATATCATCTAACACAATGTACGGAACATATTACATCAGTAACAGCTCAAATATCGTCTAACACAATGTACGGAACATATTACATCAGTAACAGCTCAAATATCGTCTAACACAATGTACGGAACATATGACATCAGTAACAGCTCAAATATCATCTAACACAATGTACGGAACATATTACATCAGTAACAGCTCAAATATCATCTAACACAATGTACGGAACATATTACATCAGTAACAGATCAAATATCGTCTAACACAATGTACGGAACATATGACATCAGTAACAGCTCAAATATCATCTAACACAATGTACGGAACATATTACATCAGTAACAGCTCAAATATCGGCTAACACAATTCACTGAACATGCGTCATCAGTATAAACTCCAAAATCATCTAACACAATTCACTGAACATATGACATCAGTATCACCTCAAATATCATCTAACACAATCCATTATCATGTGACATCAGCATCACCTTCACTATTATCAACACAATCAACAAATAACACCACCCACTAATTTGATCAATTCTCTGACAGGTATCTTGTGCCAGGTACTCCAAGCGATTACGTTCCTCCCTGTCCGGCCAAGTATTCAAAAAAATGAGACAACCCAGATAATCTATGGAGACTAATGTATCTCATATGGAGACTAACGTATAACAAAACAAACATGGAGAATGATGTATCACAAAACAAATATGGATACAAATGTCTCTCATCTATCCAGTTGGTCTTATACTATCTGTTATGCTAGGTTATGTGATGTCACCAGATTTGTTTAATATGTATAGTAAGATTATTTTAAGATCCATAAGGGGCATGCCTGGAATAACAATCGTAGGCTATAATATAAATAATATAAGGTATGATGATGATACAGTCTTAATCGCTAAGAGTGAAAATGAGTTACATGAAATGTTGGATATTATAGTGAAGGAAAGCACAAATAAAGGACTCAGTTTTAATAGCAAAAAGACAGAAGTAATTGTAACAACAAAGAAAATGTCATCACCCACGTGCACAATAAAGACAAGTGGAACAATATTAAAACGGGTAAATGAATTTAAATATCTGGGAGCATTGTTAACCTCAGATGGTAGATGTACAAGAGAGGTGAGATGCAGAATGGCTCAGGCAAAAGCAGCTTTCCAAAAATGAGGAAGATACTATGCAATCTATTTTTGCGAATAGAAACAAGAAAAAGAGTTCTTGAATGTTATGTTGAGCCAGTCTTAACATAAGGATGTGAAACACAGACAATAGGAAAACTAACAAGAAAATCATTGGAGTCTGTAGAAATGTGGTTCTACAGAAGCATGTTGAGAATACCATGAACAGCTAAGAAGCGTAATGAAAACGTTCTGAAAGAAGCCGAAGCAAAAAGACAGCTAATTTTTAATATTAGGAAGAAACAATCATCATTTTAGGTCATGCAATGAGAAGGGAACAGCTGGAATATATTGTAACAACTGGAAAAATCGAAGGACGAAGATATAAAGGGAAGCAAGGAAACAAGATACCAGACAGCTTAGGAAAATGATTTGGCAGAAGGTCAACAACAGACATGATAAATAACTGTCGAGATTGAAAGTTGTGGATAGACATGATCACCTACGCCAGCAGGCACGGTACTTGATGATGATGATGATTAATGTATCTCATTTACTTTCTTCGTATCTCTGAACTTTTACATCGTTTTAATGATAATTAAAGTACATAACTATTATTCAGAAATGTGAACTAACTCATGAAATATATTTGATTTATTTAAAATATAACTGACATAGTTATACTTTATGATATCACAGTGTTTATCGAAACAATAAAATTCTAAATATTCAAATCCCCTGCAGATTTATGACTTATAATATATCTCTCTATATAGTTCAAGATAATGACGATACAAACATAGCTTTTCTTCTACACTTGTGTGTTGTGGTATTTCGTGTTTAACAACCTATAATGTATTTTTAAGGTCCGTGTTAGAAAGAAGTAAGATGCCACTTATGTTTTTTATGTTGAAGTTGATAGGATAATTCGGTTGTGATGTGGGATAATTTTATTGCACTGGAATCAAGCCGAGTGACTGAGTTAAAAAAAAAAAAAAACACGAGGAGTTGAAAACTCTACTCCCACTGCTTTGCTTGTAGGAAATAATTCCAAAGGTTATCGGAGAACCCACGTACAAAATGAAGGCAATGGGAGACCACTGTCGGATATAACAAGAACAAGATATGTTATATTCACATCAGTAGACCCAGAATAAACATTATAAAAACTAACATAACATCGATGACATTGGATCGACAGAAAAATAACAGAAACAAAATTAATCAATGAAAAATTGCAACATTAAATTTTAGAAAGCTATAGCAAGCAGGAAAATTATAAAATTGTAAAAACGAAATGAAAAGAAGGGTAATTAATATAATGAGTGAGGCGCGATAGACAGGTGCATGTAAAATAATGTCAGATGAACACATAATTATTTATTCAGGAGGTATCAACTATGAAAGTGGAGTAGAGCTGATGTTAATGGCAGAAACAGCGAAGGCGGTTATAGGATATTTGAATAATTCTGACCGAGACTTACTAGTCCAACTAAACAGAAAACCAATCAACATGAACGTTACACAAATGTGTGCCCCAGCAACTGATAGTTCTGAAGTAGAAATAGAAATAGTCTGTAATGACTTAGAAACTGCCATGAAACACACCAACGCATGAAATTTATCTTGCCATGTGAGATTTTAATTTAAAAACTGGTAAAGGAAACACATTGTGATGTAGTTGGTGAATATGGACTAAGTGAACGAAATGAAAGAGGCAACAAATGAATAGAGTGGGAAACAATATATAATATGATCATAGTAAACACTTGGTTGAAACAACACTCCAGGAGGCTTGCAACATGGAGGAGCCCAGACTAAAAGACATTCAATCAAATAGATGACGTAATCAACAAACGTTTTAAAAATATATCACTAGCAATAAAACCACGCCAGGAGCTGGTTGTAGCAGTGACCATGAACCGGTGTGTGGAAAAGTAAGAATAAAACTAGAGAATACAAGCAGAAAGGTTGGGTACAGACAATTTTTTAAAAAAGTGGTATGGTAATAGCTTTACGTAGGCGAGTAAAAAAAAAAACAAACAAAAGTCGAGGTTTTGGCCAAGTAGGCCTTCAGCTGGAACAACAAACAACACATAAATATATATATGGATATATACACAAATCTAACTACATGGCGATAATATGCTAGATACTGAAGAAAGGAAATCAATAAAAGGTCACTTCCCTGCGGTCCAGAGCGTGGTCAGCTTCTGAATGAACTAAAATAAGTGGGCGGGCTGACCAACTATATATATCTCATTGACCAGGCAGTCAGATGAGAAGACGGAAGGGTTCTAAAAATATGGGGAGGTGGGTACAAGATACGTATAAACTATGTATATCTAACTGTGTGTGCACAACAAATAGATGTGCAAAAAACGTGTGTACATACAAGCATAGGTGTGTACATATTACCACAAAGCAAACAAAAGAAAACCCGAAAGTGTCCAAATGTGTCAATACATATGCCGACAAATATACATATATGTATACGTTTGGTAGCGCATGAGGGTAAAAGATGTGTAGTGGGTGTCCTATGTGTATGAGAGCAATATGTTCATGCCTTGGGGACAGCGAACCCAACTGGGCAATGAGGAGATTCTCAAAGGCGAACCGGTTGCTGGAGTGACATGAGACAATGCCAGTAACTTACATGTCAGTTTTACCACTATGGTCAGGGAAGTTGAATAGGGCAGACACCGGGATGTCAGTCTTTTGGTCAACATCACGAAGATGCTCAACATCACGAAGATGCTCACAAAATCTGACACTCAGGCGTCCTCCAAACTAGCCCACATACGTCATCTGACAATTTTAACATATTATGGAGTAGATGATATTACGAGACACAAATGTAAACCCCTCCTTGATGTCGAATCGCCTATTAGGGAACAAGACCGAATCGGTGCAAATAACGTGGTCACAAATTCTGCAAACTCGACGTCCACAACGAACAGTACCAAGGTGTTTGTAGTTTGAGCGGGGGGAGGGGGGGCGACTCGTACCAAGAATGTTCCTGAGACTCCTGTCGTGTTTGAAGGCGACCAAAGGAGGATCACTTAAAAGTTGGCGGGTAGTAGGATCTGAGTGGAGAATGGAGCTGTACTGGTTAAGGATCCCTACCGCAGTCAAGTTGTGAGGGTGGTAGATGAGGGTAAATATGGTCCTATCGGAGGAACGGCTGGGGGATGGGGTGAGTGCCACCGGGCGGGATATGTCTAGAGCTCGTTGGAAGGCAGATTCAAGAACTGAGTCAGGATAGAGACGACGCCTAAAGAAACGTAACATCAGGTGGGCCTGTTGGAGGAAATCTAGATCATCCTGGTAGATACCACGAGGTAAATGGGGAACATCAGAATCAATACAGAACTTCTTAAGATCAAGAACTACAGGAACAACACAGAGTTGTTGTAACAAATAAATACAATGCAATAGCAAATATAATGATCATAGATGGGCAATGGGCAATGGGCAATATTAAGATATATACATGTGTGTAGAAGAGTTAATACCACGAAACGGTAGGCTTAAAAAATGAATGACAAAGAATATTCTCGAATTGATGGGCAAAAAAGGAGAAAAAAATAAACAAGAAAAAAAAAATTACTAAAAAGAAAATAGGACAACATTTCCAAGAAACAAAGGAGGAATGGTTGAATGAACAATACAAACAAATAGAAGACTGTCAAAACAAAAACATATAGTCATTGCATAAACGCATTGGTGAATTGACAAGTAGTAAAACCAAATATAGTACAGGATGGTTGAAATCAAAAGAAGGTGATATTTTACTGAAGAAAACAAGAAACCATTGTAAACAAAAGGACGGAATACATCAAAAAGTTATATGTAGGAGAAAGACCAGAACTAACACCAGAACCGGTTTAACATAAATTATGAATGAACATCAATACTTGAAGATGAAGTAGTAGATGCCTTTAACATATGAAAAAGTGGACAAGATAAAATAAAATATCAATAGAGGAATTAGAGGCTCTTTATGAGACAGGACCACGTTAGATATCAATAGAGGAATTAGAGGCTCTTTATGAGACAGGACCAGGTAAGATATCAATAGAGGAATTAGAGGCTCTTTATGAGACAGGACCAGGTAAGATATCAATAGAGGAATTAAAGGCTTTTTATGGGACAGGACCAGGTATAATATAAAAATAGAGGAATTAGGGGCTCTTTATGAGACAGGACCAAGTAAGATATCAATAGAGGAATTAGAGGCTCGTTATGAGACAGGACCAGGTAAGATATCAATAGAGAAATTAGAGGCTCTTAATGAGACAGGACCAGGTAAGATATAAATAGAGGAATTAGAGGCTCTTTATGAGACAGGACCAGGTAAGATATCAATAGAGAAATTAGAGGCTCTTTATGGGACAGGACCAGGTAAGATATCAGTAGAGGAATTAGAGGCTCTTTATGGGACAGGACCAGGTAAGATATCAATAGAGGAATTAGAGGCTCTTTATGGGACAGGACCAGGTAAGATATCAATAGAGGAATTAGAGGCTCTTTATGAAAATTTAGTTATAGGTGGGACATTATTTCCACATAAAAATATCCACAAAACAACATGGATATCTCCTGATGATAGAACATCAAATCAAATTGACCACCTATGTATTAAACAACAATTCAGATCATCATTAATAGATGTAAGAGCATACAGAGGTGCTGATGTTAATAGTGACCACAACCTGTGCATTGGGAAAATAAGATTAAAATTTAGAAACCAACAGAAGAGGTCAATTACACATAAAATTGATAGTCATAAACTGAAAGATGAAGCAATAAAGGAAAAGTTTAACATAGAGCTAAGTAATTGTTATTCAGCACTTGGTGAAATAGACTTAGATATCAATGAAATGTGGGACTCACAGAGCAAAATACTAATGACAGCAGCAGAAGCAAGTGCTGGACTGAAGAAAATGGAAAAACGAGCTTGGATCTCAGACACCACATGGAAATACATCAAAGAAAGAAGAGAAGCGAAGAGAGCCATGACTAATGTAAAGACAGATCTTGGAAAGGTTCTGGCAAAAGCAACATACAAAGAATTAGACAACAAAGTGAAAAGTTCGGCAAGAAGAGATACAAGAGCTTATATAGACAACTTGGCAGAGAAAGCAGAGACAGCTGCAATTACAGGAGACAGCAGAACTCTTTATACTGTACAAAAGATGCTGACAAACACCTATACATCCAGTGGAACACCAATTCTAGACAAATCTGGATTAATGCTAACAACAAGCGCAGACATAAAAGCCCGTTGGGCGGAACACTTCAAAGAAATTCTTAACCGTCCACTACCTCACAGTTTAATAGATTTTGAAGCTGAAACACCAGCAGCAGAATTAGATGTAAATTTAGATGACTTCACCTTGAGTGAAATAGAAACCACCTTAAAGCTAATGACCAATAACAAGGCTGCTGGAGAGGATAAGTTAACAGCTGAGATCCTCAAGGCAATTGATAGCCATAATTTAATACATCTCCAAAAAATGTTCAACATCATTTGGAAAACAGAGAAGACGCCTCATAAATGGAAAAAAGGAATCATTGTTAAGATCCCAAAAAAGGGCAATCTTAGAGATTGTAACAATTGGAGAGGCGTGACACTTTTGTCAGTTGCCTCAAAATTATTCTGTAAAATCATCCTAAATAGAATAAAGGATTCAATAGATACAGTAATGCGTGAAGAACAGGCTGGGTTTAGAAAAGGGAGAAGCTGTCTTGACCACATTTTCACTCTACGACTTATATTGGAGGAACACATTGAAAAGCAAAAACCTTTTGTACTTAACTTCATCGACTTCAAAAAAGCATTTGATAGTATTCATAGAGATTCTTTGTGGAAAATTCTGAAGCAATATGGCTTACCATCAAAAATCATAAATATTATCAAAGACATGTATGATGGTTACACATGTGCAGTTCGAACAGAGGAAGGACTGAGCGAATGTTTCCCAATAGAAACTGGGGTTAAACAAGGATGTATTTTATCGCCCTTGTTATTTGGAATTGTTATGGACTTCATAATGAAGAAATGCTGCACTGGTAATAAAGGCATCGAATGGATACAAGGAGACCATTTGGAGGACCTGGACTTTGCTGATGACATAGTTCTCATCAGCAATCAGATAAAAACGATGCAGGAAAACACAAATGAACTATCATCAATAGCCAGCAAAATTGGGCTTGAGGTCAATCATGAAAAGACTAAAGTCATGAAAAGTTTAATTCCAACAAGTGACAAAATATACATGGAAAACAAACCAGTAGAAGAGATCGATCACTTCATCTATCTTGGAAGTCACATTGATCGAGAAGGGGATACGAGCAAAGAAATTAGAATCAGACTGGCTAAAGCAGCAATGTCTTTCAGAAGCCTTGAAAAGTTGTGGAAATCAAAACTCATTAGCACAAACACAAAACTTAGGCTATTCAAATCAAATGTACTATCAACCCTTACGTATGCGTGTGAAAGCTGGAAAACAACAAGAGATATAGAAATAAAGTTGAACGCATTCGAAAATAAATGTCTAAGGAAAATACTTGGTATAGAATGGAACGAATTCAAAACAAACGAGGAAATTAGAGAAATCGCCAATCAACCACTAATATCTTCAGTAATAAAGAAAAGACGATGGTCATACGTTGGACATGTGATGAGAAGAGATAATAATCGAATAGCAAAGCAAGCCCTCATATGGGAAACAACAGGTAAAAGAAAAAGAGGAAGACCCAGGGATACACTGAGAAGAACATTGATGAGAGAGGCAAGAGCAGCAGGAATCGGCTCCCTCAATGAGATAGAACTGCTTGCACAGAACAGAGACAGATGGCGAGATTTGATAAAATATCTTTAAAAGAAAACTGCTAGAACAAAAATTCATATAGGAGAAGGTGTATCTTGGTCTACGCCCTATGGGCCGGTTACGGCTCGAAAGGTCAATAGATAGATAGATAGATTGTAAAGTGTTCTATATCAACAAAAAATATAGATCACAGCTATAAGAAATCACAAATGATTGTAATGTGCTCTATATCAAGAAAAGAAATAAAGATCACAGCTATAAGAAATCAGAGTGAACGATTGCAATGTGTTCTATATCAACAAAAAATATAGATCACAACTTTTATATCTTTCTTTCTCTTTTTCCACTTCCTCTTGCACCCACATTCAGGTGCTGAGGAAAATACAAAGTTCTGGGACTCACTTTTATATATCATCTTAAATTAATTCTTTCTTCCTTATACCACAGAGAATTATGATAACATGTTTTATATATACCCACAAAAATAGTTCATACTTTTCATATAACATCTGAAACTAATTCTTCCATCCTTATACCACAGACACAATTCATTTTACCGATTCACCATCTTGTCCAACAGGACCTGCTTCTCCGGGTGCCCCTGTCTCTCCCTATGGAAAGAAAGGACATAAAATTCAGAGAGAATAACTTAAACAATGTAATGCTTTTATTACATTTCCTCTACTATAAGACTTATACATAGTATCAAAACCATAATATTTGAAGAGTTAACAATTTTAATTAATAAACAAAAAATAGCTTGTTTTTTTGTCACTTCTATCCATCTATCTATCTATCTATCTATCTATCTATCTATCTATCTATCTATCTATCTATCTATCTAATCTATCTAATCTATCTAATCTGTCTGTCTGTCTGCCTGCCTGTCTGTCTGTCTGTCTGTCTGTCTGTCTGTCTGTCTGTCTGTCTGTCTGTCTATCTATCTATCGTCCTTTCGAGTCAAAGACGGCACATAGGGCAGAACCACAATCTCAAAAACAGAAACCTTGCATGCCAAAATGGCACATATTGCAGAGATCACTGCTTCTAAAATTTATGGCTCTCTTTCCATAACAATACTTTTTACAATGACAGCTTGTCAAGCCATCAATCAACCTCCTTAGTCGCCTCTTAAGACATGTCACATCTACCATCTTGTTAAACACATAATAAATGGAGAGATTTTGGTGTCTGTGTTTGTAGTGTTTTTTTTTTTGTGGGGCAGGCAGCCTTCTGTTGGTTGTGTAGAATGTGACAAAGAATATATGTAAATTATGTAATGTTATCAGTTTAGTTTAAAAGTTGTCATGTTTTAAAAGTTGTCATGTTTTAAAAGTTGTCATGTTTTAAAAGTTGCTGCTTTATTTTGATGTAGAAGTAAAAGCTAAACAAAACAATGTGTAGAACAGTTTTAAAAATATGGTACTAAAATGGGATTGAATGTATTATGCACTGATGCTGTATGCATGGAAATATATACTATAATATATACTGTAATATACCTAGCATAAAGTAACATGGCGTCATGCTAGAAGTGGTCACTGGCACCAACTAGACCTAGTTCTTACACGTAGGCAGTCTTTAAATAACATCAGAATAACACGAACATATCACAGTGCAGACTGCAACACAGACCACGCTCTAGTCATTAGTAAGATCAAAGCCAGAAGTAGTCGTATCTACAAATCAAGAGAGTCTGCTGCAGCCAGTAGAAGAGATCGATCACTTCATCTATCTTGGAAGTCACATTGATCGAGAAGGGGATACGAGCAAAGAAATTAGAATCAGACTGGCTAAAGCAGCAATGTCTTTCAGAAGCCTTGAAAAGTTGTGGAAATCAAAACTCATTAGCACAAACACAAAACTTAGGCTATTCAAATCAAATGTACTATCAACCCTTACGTATGCGTGTGAAAGCTGGAAAACAACAAGAGATATAGAAACAAAGTTGAACGCATTCGAAAATAAATGTCTAAGGAAAATACTTGGTATAGAATGGAACGAATTCAAAACAAACGAGGAAATTAGAGAAATCGCCAATCAACCACTAATATCTTCAGTAATAAAGAAAAGACGATGGTCATACGTTGGACATGTGATGAGAAGAGATAATAATCGAATAGCAAAGCAAGCCCTCATATGGGAAACAACAGGTAAAAGAAAAAGAGGAAGACCCAGGGAGACACTGAGAAGAACATTGATGAGAGAGGCAAGAGCAGCAGGAATCGGCTCCCTCAATGAGATAGAACTGCTTGCACAGAACAGAGACAGATGGCGAGATTTGATAAAATATCTTTAAAAGAAAACTGCTAGAACAAAAATTCATATAGGTGAAGGTGTATCTTGGTCTACGCCCTATGGGCCGGTTACGGCTCGAAAGGTCAATAGATAGATAGATAGATAGATATGAGACAGGACCAGGTAAGATATCAATAGAGGAATTAGAGGCTCTTAATGAGACAGGACCAGGTAAAATATCAATAGAGGAATTAGAGGATCTTTATGAGACAGGACCAGGTAAGATATCAATAGAGGAATTAGAGGTTCTTTACGAGACAGGACCAGGTAAGATATCAATAGACGAATTAGAGGCTCTTTATGAGACAGGACCAGGTAATATATCAATAGAGGAATTAGAGGCTCTAGGTGAGACAGGACCAGGTAAGATATCAATAGAGGAATTAGGGGCTCTTTACGAGACAGGACCAGGTAAGATATCAATAGAGGAATTAGAGGCTCTTTATGAGACAGGACCAGGTAAGATATCAATAGAGGAATTAGATGCTCTTTATGAGACAGGACCACGTTAGATATCAATAGAGGAATTAGAGGCTCTTAATGAGACAGGACCAGGTAAGATATCAATAGAGGAATTAGAGGCTCTTTATGGGACAGGACCAGGTAAGATATCAATAGAGGAATTAGATGCTCGTTATGGGACAGGACCAGGTAAAATATCAATAGAGGAATTAGATGCTCGTTATGAGACAGGACCAGGTAAGATATCAATACAGGAATTAGAGGCTCTAGGTGAGACAGGACCAGGTAAGATATCAATAGAGGAATTAGGGGCTCTTTACGAGACAGGACCAGGTAAGATATCAATAGAGGAATTAGAGGCTCTTTATGAGACAGGACCAGACAAGATATCAATAGAGGAATTAGAGGCTCTTTATGAGACAGGACCACGTTAGATATCAATAGAGGAATTAGAGGCTCTTTATGGGACAGGACCAGGTAAGATATCAATAGAGGAATTAGAGGCTCTTTATGGGACAGGACCAGGTAAGATATCAAAGAGGAATTAGATGCTCGTTATGGGACAGGACCAGGTAAAATATCAATAGAGGAATTAGATGCTCGTTATGAGACAGGACCAGGTAAGATATCAATACAAGAAATAGAGACTCTTTATGAGACAGGACCAGGTAAGATATCAATGGAGGAATTAGAGGCTCTTTATGAGACAGGACCAGGTAAGATATCAATAGAGGAATTAGAGGCTCTTATGAGACAGGTGTCCGGTTAGCGCAATCGATAGGCGGTTGGCTTACCACGGCAACAGTCGGGGTTCGTAATCCTGGCGAGGACACCTGGGTTTTACTAATTCCCTAAAAATTAGTAGGAGCCGCGATAGCTCAGTGGTTAGTGAACTGGACTACTACGGACAAGGGGTAGGGTTCGATCCCAACCGACGGCTCCGGGTTCACCCAGCCTTAAATGGGTACCGGATTTTTTCTGGGAAAGTAAAAGCAGCACGGGCGTAATACCGACCACATTACCCCAAAAAAAAAATCATGTGCTGAAGGTCTGTAAAATATAGGGTCACTAACACCATATTTCCCTATACGCCACTTGGCGTGACGGGGGGTACTTTACTTATGAGACAGGACCAGGTAAGATATCAATAGAGGAATTAGAGGCTCTTTATGGGACAGGACCAGGTAAGATATCAATAGAGGAATTAGAGGCTCTTTATGGGACTGGACCAGGTAAGATATCAATAGAGGAATTAGAGGTTCTTTATGAGACAGGACCAGGTAAAATATCATTAGAGGAATTAGAGGATCTTTATGAGACAGGACCATGTAAGATATAAAAAGAGGAATTAGGGGCTCTTTATGAGACAGGACCACGTAAGATATCAATAGAGGAATTAGAAGCTTTAGGTGAGACAGGGCCAGGTAAGATATCAATAGAGGAATTAGAAGCTTTAGGTGAGACAGGACCAGACAAGATATCAATAGAGGAGTTAGAGGCTCTTTATGAGACAGGACCATGTAAGATATCAATAGAGGAATTAGAGGCTCTTTATGAGACAGGACCAGGTAAGATATCAATAGAGGAATTAGAGGCTCTTTATGAGACAGGACCAGGTAAGATATCAATAGAGGAATTAGAGGCTCTTTATGGGACAGGACCAGGTAAAATATCAATAGAGGAATTAGAAGCTTTAGGTGAGACATGGCCATTTAAGATATCAATAGAGGAATTAGAAGCTTTAGGTGAGACAGGACCAGACAAGATATCAATAGAGGAATTAGAGGCTCTTTATGAGACAAGACCAGGCAAGATATCAATAGAGGAATTAGAGGCTCTTTATGAGACAGGACCAGGCAAGATATCAATAGAGGAATTAGAGGCTCTTTATGAGACAGGACCAGACAAGATATCAATAGAGGAATTAGAAGCTCTAGGTGAATGACATTCATGGCAGTGGTCATATCCCTAATTATTTTCTGGAATCCACATTTATAGAACTGTATCATGTGGAATTCTAGTAAGAAGACAAAATATAGACAGACTTAGGGCAGTTTCACAAAAGAACTGTGGAGACAGATACGAACACAGTAATAATTTCTAAACTGAAAATACATGAAAAGAGTGCAAAAATAAACATAATACTGTATGTAACAACATAACAAAAAAGAAGGCAGAATACAATATAAACGTTTCAAGATAGCAAAGAACAAACAAGGACATTAACATAGGTTTCTACTTATCTTAAGTCAGAAAAACATCACTACAAGGTCCACAGAAAAAAAAATGAGTCCCTAATGAAGAAGTGGCCAGATGATATGTCCATTCTGACCACATGACTGCACATGTAGGGCCGGTAGGACGACAGCATGCTGAAAGTAAAAAGTTGTAATTTTAAAAAAAAAACCGAAGGACGAGCCTTTCATCATTAGGTCGCATGTCATTTGCAGAACATTGTATTCACCACAGCCGGTTGAAATAATCTGCTTCAGGCTAGATCTCCCACAGAACATTGTATTCACCACAGCCGGTTGAAATAATCTGCTTCAGGCTAGATCTCCCACAGAACATTGTATTCACCACAGCCGGTTGAAATAATCTGCTTCAGGCTAGATCTCCCACAGAACATTGTATTCACCACAGCCGGTTGAAATAATCTGCTTCAGGCTAGATCTCCCACAGAACATTGTATTCACCACAGCCGGTTGAAATAATCTGCTTCAGGCTAGATCTCCCACAGAACATTGTATTCATCACAGCCGGTTGAAATAATCTGCTTCAGGCTAGATCTCCCACAGAACATTGTATTCACCACAGCCGGTTGAAATAGTCTGTTTCTAGCTAGATCTCCCAACGAACATTGCATTCACCACAGCCGGTTGAAATAATCTGTTTCTAGATAGATCTCCCACAGAACGTTACATTCACTACAGCCGGTTGAAATAATTTGTTTCTAGCTAGATCTCCCAATGAACATTGTATTCACCACAGCCGGTTGAAATAATCTGTTTCTAGCTAGATCTTCCTCAGAACGTTACATTCACTACAGCCGGCTGAAATAATTTGTTTCTAGCTAGATCCCCCAATGAACATTGCATTCACTACAGCCGGCTAAAATAATCTAATTCTTGCCAGATCTCCCACAGAACGTTACATTCACTACAACCGGCTGAAATAATCTTTCTCTGGTCAGATCTCCCAATGAACGTTGCATTCACCACAGCCCGTTGAAATAATCTTTCTCTGGTCAGGATTCCCACAGAATGTTGTATTTGCCACAACCCGTTGGAATAATCTCTGCGACGACCTGACATGTAAAAAAATACAGAATAAACTAATTTGGTAACCAACCTACAGTTACACATCGATAGCTCCAGATTCCCACTCAAGTTAAAGGTACTTGGACAGTTTAATCTGTGAATATCCGAAGCTCTGGACTCAAACTACTGGACACAATTAGAACAAGACAAATGCAATTCTTGGGCCATGTTAAAAGACACAACAGCCTACTGAAAGTAATCCTGGAGGGGAAAATACAAGGTAAAAGAGGCAGAGGCAGACCAAGATTAACATGGACGAGTAACATCAAAAGATGGACAAATCAGCCGATGACAACCTGCACCATCAAAGCAAGAGACAGAGCAGAATGGCGCTCCATCGTAGCCAACCTTCGTTACGGAGACGGCATTTGATGATGATGATCCGAAGCTCGAATAATAAGATGATAAGAAGCTATAAAAATCGACCGTACGTGAGTCACACCTTACGTTTGCATTACCGATAGTTCAAAGCAGTGGGGTTTCCAAACCGACGCAAAGTTATCACCTGTTATCAGCTGCCGACCAGCCCCACCATGTCGAGTTACTTCATGATAATAAACAGCCATAACAGTGTATATAAAAAACGTCGCGCAGAGTGCATGTTATGTTAGACTGTTGCCACCAGAAGGCCATGGCCAGGTTAAAGCTAAGACAATCGTGTGTGACCGAGTATTGACAGTAGATTTGATCAGAAGTGGTGTGCATAATAAGTGAATTAATTTTATCTCGAATATATTATAAGCTTTAACGTAAAATGCAGCAGGAGGTCGACGCCTGGGACACATGACTACTAGGCGAGTCACCTCCCCTAGAGTGTCAAGAAGTTAACTTGGCTTGCGCTGCGGGTTTCCCTTCTGGTGATTATAATGCCATCTGCTGTGAAGCGATGAAGAGTTTACTATTTCAATTTGTGTAACATTATCGAAGCTACAGCTACATCTGACTCAAGTACCATCTCTTGTAGACAGCAAAATGGGATTTGATAATATTAAAAGAAAAGAAAAAAGAAACAAGTTCCGCCCTGCGATGTCACATACAGGATTTACCTTAAGCCATAGGCATCTAGAGATCTACACAGTATTCGGGTTGACAGGAAACTCACGAAAATTTGCAAAATATGTTTTCAGCTTTGTGAGTAGGGGTGTCTGTGTGTAGAGTGACGTCACCCGCCTATAGGTCTGGTAGCTGACAAGGTCACACCAAATTAAGAGTTTAATGTTACATTTATAGCCGCGAGCCTTTCTAAATCTGTAGACGGCTTTTATTTTTATTATTGGGGAGGGGGGGAGGGAGGTGGAATATGAAAGTTAATGCGTTAACATTGTGCCAGAAACATCATTATTTTAAGACAAAAAGCATTCCTTCACTCATGAATGGTGGGTATCCTATAAATTGTCGTCATTAGCAAACCTAGACCTCTAACCCTCAGTAGATAGTTCACTAACCGCTGCTCTACCAACAGACCTCCTACCCTCAGTAGATAATTCACTAACCGCTGCTCTACCAACTACACCTCCTACACACAGTAGATAGTTCACTAACCGCTGCTCTACCAACCAGACCTCCTACACTCAGTGGATAATTCACTAACCGCTGCTCTACCAACTAGACCTCCTACACACAGTAGATAGTTCACTACCCGCTGCTCTACCAACCAGACCTCCTACACTCAGTAGATAGTTCACTAACCGCTGCTCTACCAACTAGACCTCTTACCCTCAGTAGATAGTTCACTAACCGCTGCTCTACCAACCAGACCTCCTACACTCAGTAGATAGTTCACTAACCGCTGCTCTACCAACAGACCTCCTACCCTCAGTAGATAATTCACTAACCGCTGCTCTACCAACAGACCTCCTACACTCAGTAGATAATTCACTAACCGCTGCTCTACCAACAGACCTCCTACACTCAGTAGATAATTCACTAACCGCTGCTCTACCAACAGACCTCCTACCCTCAGTAGATAGTTCACTAACCGCTGCTCTACCAACAGACCTCCTACACTCAGTAGATAGTTCACTAACCGCTGCTCTACCAACCAGACCTCCCACACTCAGTAGATAGTTCACTAACCGCTGCTCTACTAGCCAGACCTTCCACACTCAGTAGATAGTTCACTAACCGCTGCTCTACCAACTAGACCTCCCACACTCAGTAGATAGTTCACTAACCGCTGCTCTACTAGCCAGACCTTCCACACTCAGTAGATAGTTCACTAACCGCTGCTCTACTAGCCAGACCTTCCACACTCAGTAGATAGTTCACTAACCGCTGCTCTACTAGCCAGACCTTCCACACTCAGTAGATAGTTCACTAACCGCTGCTCTACCAACCAGACCTCCTACACTCAGTAGATAGTTCACTAACCGCTGCTCTACCAACCAGACCTCCTACACTCAGTAGATAGTTCACTAACCGCTGCTCTACCAACCAAACCTCCTACACTCAGTAGATAGTTCCCTAACCGCTGCTCTACTAGCCAGACCTTCCACACTCAGTAGATAGTTCACTAACCGCTGCTCTACCAACCAGACCTCCTACACTCAGTAGATAGTTCACTAACCGCTGCTCTACCAACCAGACCTCCTACACTCAGTAGATAATTCACTAACCGCTGCTCTACCAACCAGACCTCCTACACTCAGTAGATAGTTCACTAACCGCTGCTCTACCAACTAGACCTCCCACACTCAGTAGATAGTTCACTAACCGCTGCTCTACTAGCCAGACCTTCCACACTCAGTAGATAGTTCACTAACCGCTGCTCTACTAGCCAGACCTTCCACACTCAGTAGATAGTTCACTAACCGCTGCTCTACCAACCAGACCTCCTACACTCAGTAGATAGTTCACTAACCGCTGCTCTACCAACCAGACCTCCTACACTCAGTAGATAGTTCACTAACCGCTGCTCTACCAACCAGACCTCCTACACTTAGTAGATAGTTCACTAACCGCTGCTCTACTAGCCAGACCTTCCACACTCAGTAGATAGTTCACTAATCGCTGCTCTACTCGCCAGACCTTCCACACTCAGTAGATAGTTCACTAACCGCTGCTCTACTAGCCAGACCTTCCACACTCAGTAGATAGTTCACTAACCGCTGCTCTACCAACCAGACCTCCTACACTCAGTAGATAGTTCACTAACCGCTGCTCTACCAACCAGATCTCCTACACTCAGTAGATAGTTCCCTAACCGCTGCTCTACTAGCCAGACCTTCCACACTCAGTAGATAGTTCCCTAACGGCTGCTCTACTAGCCAGACCTTCCACGCTCAGTAGATAGTTCACTAACCGCTGCTCTACCAACCAGACCTCCTACACTCGGTAGATAGTTCACTAACCGCTGCTCTACCAACGAGACCTACACTCAGTAGATAATTCACTAACCGCTGCTCTACCAACCAGACCTCCTACACTCAGTAGATAATTCACTAACCGCTGCTCTACCAACCAGACCTCCTACACTCAGTAGATAATTCACTAACCGCTGCTCTACCAACCAGACCTCCTACACTCAGTAGATAATTCACTAACCGCTGCTCTACCAACCAGACCTCCTACACTCAGTAGATAATTCACTAACCGCTGCTCTACCAACCAGACCTCCTACACTCAGTAGATAATTCACTAACCGCTGCTCTACCAACCAGACCTCCTACACTCAGTAGATAATTCACTAACCGCTGCTCTACCAACCAGACCTCCTCCACTCAGTAGATAATTCACTAACCGCTGCTCTATACTTGCTCAATGATAACATCTCTAGAAAAAAAAAACGAAAACATTCAAATATAGCTTGCTCTTGAATAACGTTCGTTATGTCACTATTTGCATACTATATACAATCTTCCTTCTCCTGCATTTACCCTTAAATCTCAGGAGGCGAGATAGTTTATTCAGTTTTGCTCTCGTGGATGGTCTTGCCTGCTTCATGTCTCCGTGTGGTTATTCTTTTCCTTTTATATATCCTTTTCCATGATGTCATCTCGGTCTGTTCACAGTCTGCAACGTTTGAGCTGGTCTCAAAGATCGCATCTTCTTTATGTGGCTTCGGAGAGACGTAGACGTCCTGTAAAACGATTATTGCTGCCGTTAGTCATCGCTGAAGTTTGGCTTAGGTTCTTGGCTACAACCTCGTTTATACAAGACATATATGAAACGCCTGCGTGACTACTAGGGGAGACAATGATAAAGCCACTTTTCCCTGACTCGCAAGTTGTATATGAAAGTTACTAGATCCTACTTTAATTACAAAGTTATATAATAGGGTGAAACTTTTTATGCATGAAAAGTGTTCCTTGTTGCAGTTTCCATATATTCCAAGTCCGGCTTGTTGCAGGAGCTACTGAGTTAAGTGCTCTGTGCACACCGTGAGCTGTGTGTCTCATCCGTTTTGATCTGGTTTCGATATTCCAATTGTTTACGGTAAATGATGATATCGTTTGACGGGGAACAGTTGGTTGTGTTGACTTTCTGCGTGGTTTCGCTTTATGTCTTATGGCGTGTGCTAAGACTGCTACGATGGGGACTTCAGTTACCTTTCTTTGTTTGGGAGTTGAGATATTAATTCGGATATTTACGCTGGCACAGGCGGTTAGCGATTATGGATTTTAATTCATTTGCAGTGATACCGGGGCCTTCCATAACCAAATAACCAATAACTCCAAAAAGTTTGCAAACAGAATACCTAAGAAACATCATATGTATATATATATATCATCATCACCAATTAACGGGCCTACTGGCGTAAGTGATCATGTCTCTCCACAGCTTTCGATCTCGACAGTTATTTATAATTACTATTGTTGACCTTCTGCTAAGCTATTCTCTTAAGCTGTCTGGTATTTTTTCTCTTTGCTTCTCTCTATCTCTTTGTCCCTCAATTTTCCCAGTTGTTACAATATATTCCAGTTATTCTCTTCTCATTACATGGCCAAAAAATGATGATTGTTTCTTCCTAATATTGGAAATTAGCTATCTTTTTGCTTTGACCTCTTTCAGAGCATATTCATTAATATTCTTAGCTGTCCATAGTATTCTCAATATTCTTCTGTAAAACCACATTTCTACAGACTCCAGTGATTTTCTTGTCTGTTGTCCTATTGTCCATGATTCACATCCATATTTTAAGACTGGCTCCACATAACATTTAAGAACTCTTTTTATTGTTTCCTTGTCTAAAATGGATTGCATAGTATCTTCCTCATTTTTTGGAAAGCTGCTTTTGCCTGAGCCATTCTGCATCTCACCTCTTTTCTACATCTTCCGTCTGAGGTTAACAAAGTTCCCAAATATTTAAATCCATTTACCTGTTTTAATATTGTTCCATTTGTCTTTATTTTGCACTGAGGTGATGTCTTTTTCTTTGTTGCTACCATTACTTCTGTCTTTTTGCTATTAAAGCTGAGTCCTTTATTTATTCTTTGTTTCACTATAATGTCCAACATTTCTTGTAACTCATTTTCACTGTTAGCGATCAATACTGTATCTTCAGCATACCTTAGATTATTTATGTTATTATCTCCAATTGTTAAATCCAGGTAATCCCTTATGGATCTTAAAATAATCTCACTATAAATATTAAACAAATCTGGTGACAGCACTCAACCTTGTCTAACACCCTGTTTTATTTGTTGAAACACTCCCAATTGGTTTCCAGTTCTTATGACCGCTGTTTGTTGCCAGTACATGTTCTTTAATATTCTTATATCTTTGCTGTCTACGTTTATGTTTTCTAAAATTTTAATTATTTCTTGGTGCTTTACTTTGTCAAATGCTTTGGTATAATCTATGAAACATAGGTATAGATCTGTTTCCACCTCTATGGTTCTTTCTACTAAAGATCTTATGATATATATGGTATATATATACATACATATATATATATATATATATATATATACATATATATATATATAATTGAACTATATACCCATTTTGTAATGCTGTGTGCTGGTTATCTTAATGTGTATCAAACATCAATATCCTGTTTTAGCTTCTCTGAAAGTTATGTATCTTGTATTAATAAATAGCTGCAACCTGGCTCTTACACCTGTCACTACTTTCCTCAAAGAGATATACCTAGTATTGAGAAATATCATCATCCTGGCTGTCCTCTAACATCTGTCACTACCTTCCTCAAAGTGATGTACCTTGTATTTATAAATATCTGTAGCATGGCTCTTACATCAGTCACTACCTTCCTCAAAGTGATGAACCTTGTATTTATAAATATCTGTAGCCTGACTCTTACATCTGTCACTATATTCCTCTAAGGTAAATGAATTCCGTCTGTTCAACTGGCTCAGTGAGCAGGAGGACATTCACCGTATGGTGCTGTACCAATGTGACTACCAGCTAACCAAGTGGAGCAAGCACTGCCTGAGACAAACTGACTGCATCCTCATTGTTGGCTTAGCAGATAAAGAACCAACAATCGGACCAGTGAGTTGCCTGTTGTTTCAAAAGATGAAATTTTAGTACAAAGAATACACAAAATATGTTGCTAGGTTTCTTCTTTGTAAAACTGTCACCATCCCTTGTAGGAATGTACGTTACACCCCTCCACTTACTCCCAAAATTAGAAAAATAAAAGTTGTACATTTAATTTCTAAAAGTGAACTTGATTCTTGATCCTTCCAGCACCGTTAGACGTCACATAGGGCTTGCAGTGTATTTCGCTACCTATCTCTATTCTGGTATTCAGTGTATTTCGCTACCTATCTCTATTCTGGTATTCAGTGTATTTCGCTACCTATCTCTATTCTGGTATTCAGTGTATTTCGCTACCTATCTCTATTCTGGGAGTGATATTCGATCTTATGAAATGAGCCTAAGCCTGCCAACTCTGCTTCTCTTATAAGTGTTCTTGTCAGTGTCCCTCTAGATCTTCCTATTTTTCTTAATCCTGGAAAACTGGCACGGGCTGTTGAGCAATTATATATTTTAATTCGTTTGCAGTGATACCGGGGCCTTCCATAACCATAACCATTTCCCACAGAGCCTGTTTTGGAGTTCTCTTGTTATCTCTAGTCGGTACACACGCCCATTATCTTTCCTTAATTGTAGAAGAGATTTTTGGTTGCATGGCCATTTTTCTTATTTAAATATTTGCTTTGAATTCATGTTATTGTACACATGGTATTTTTCTTATGCATTTCTCTTCAAAAGCGTTAACCTTTTTCTCAATATCTGTTGTTTTCCAACTTTTACATGCATAGATAAGTGTTGATAATACATTTGAGATGAATATTCTAAGTTTGGTTTTCTTGTTTAGTATTTTTTTATTTCCATATTATGTCCAGGTTTTTCAAAATTCGTTGCTGCTTTTGCTATTCTGCTTCTGATCTATTTCTTTGTTTTACTTTATTGATCTATATTACTTCTTGATTCTTGATCCTTCCCACACTGCTATACTTTGCATGTGGCTTGTAGTGTTTACGTCATCTATCTCTTGATCTAAATTGCTACCAAGACATTTATTGGTCCACTGTTTCTAATGTCTGAAGATTGAGATATATATTTCCCTCTGGAGTATTGTTATTTTACATTTTGCTGTTTTATCCTTGTTGATTTAAAGTCCTATTTTCTTCGCCATTGATGATAAGGTATCGAAAAGAATATGTGAGCTTCAAACAGTTGCCTAGCAACTGTCAACACTGAAACAACTTCCGGTTAATTTCAAGTCATGTTTTCAGGTACATTAGAAACTTAACAAAGTAAGACTAAGATAATAAATAATAACCAAAGCTTTGAACCCAGTATGGAACAGCGTCTCGTGGCAGCCTCTGAGGGCAGGGGACATTTCCACTGTCAGAAAACTGCTAAGAAAGAATGTATCAACAGATACCGTAGACAGCTTTGGCAATATGGCCTTAACCGTTTAGCAAGCTCAGGTAAGTCGTAAATGATAAGTAGCTCTAACTGAACTGACTCTACATGCTACTTCTACTCTGCTAGAGACTTACATAACTCTACCCTGTCTAACTTATGTTCAGTAAGCTAGTTATGTTTTGTGACTGTCACTACAACTACAACTAATACTGCTACTTATATCTTGTATTTATTATAACTTTATTATATCCTTGGCATGCCGGTTTACGTTATTATGATAATTGTAGAAATTGGAACAACAGACGTATTGTTTTACGTGTTGTCCACAAATTAGGGGAACATTACACAGTTTTGAAAGTTAAATTATAATTATTCAAAATGTGATCAGGTCAGGACCTGGCTAATTAAGTAACTTAAAGCCGCCCTTCCCCCCATCCACCTCCACACACCCAATCTAGTTGTAAATTAGAAACAAAAAGATTTAATAATAATATTGGTTGAATTAACCTTTCCTTCTGTTTTTGAATATAGAATGTGTAAGAGCTTGTGAAATAACCTTTCCTTCTGTTTTAGAATATAGAATGTGTAAGAGCTTGTGAAATAACCTTTCCTTCTGTTTTAGAATATAGAATGTGTAAGAGCTTGTGAAATAACCTTTCCTTCTGTTTTAGAATATAGAATGTGTAAGAGCTTGTGAAATAACCTTTCCTTCTGTTTTAGAATATAGAATGTGTAAGAGCTTGTGAAATAACCTTTCCTTCTGATTTAGAATATAGAATGTGTAAGAGCTTGTGAAATAACCTTTCCTTCTGTTTTAGAATAGAGAATGTGTAAGAGCTTGTGAAATAACCTGTCCTTCTGTTTTAGAATAGAGAATGTGTAAGAGCTTGTGAAATAACCTTTCCTTCTGTTTTAGAATAGAGAATGTGTAAGAGCTTGTGAAATAACCTTTCCTTCTGTTTTAGAATAGAGAATATGTAAGAGCTTGTGAAATAACATGTCCTTCTGTTTTAGAATATAGAATGTGTAAGAGCTTGTGTTTACTATTGTTTGTATTATTTTTTATGGCTCCAGTTGCTCGAGATGGAATTAATGAAGGATTGATTGACTACTAGATCACAAAACGGACGCTCTACAACACAATCTTCATCCGAATATAGTGCTATTAATGCCAGACCTGGACTGTAGACTCAAGAAAAATAACAATTACCTAAATGTTTTAGATGAATGATGTGAAACAGCCACATTATAAGACCAATGGTCCATAATACAACAATCCCTCAATAGATGTTGCGAGAACTCCAGACTCAAGGGCCAACCATGAAAAAGATGAATTGAAGAAATATTAGAAACACTAGGAAGTATAACAGAAGAGCAAAAGATAACAATTTATATATCTCCTTGAGACTGAAAGGCAAATGATGAAGGAAAGAGAAGAAGAACCAACAACCTGGCAAAATCTTGTTTTTTTTTGTCTTTAATCTTTATATTTTATAGTAGTCAGTAGTGAATGTTTGGGAATACACCATGATTAGATGTGAGTGCTTTGTACTTCCTATAGCTGCTAATGCTGTTGTAACTCAACTCTTATTCCTGCAGCTGCTAATGCTGTTGTAACTCAACTCTTATTCCTGCAGCTGCTAATGCTGTTGTAACTCAACTCTTATTCCTGCAGCTGCTAATGCTGTTGTAACTCAACTCTTATTCCTGCAGCTGCTAATGCTGTTGTAACTCAACTCTTATTCCTGCAGCTGCTAATGCTGTTGTAACTCAACTCTTATTCCTGCAGCTGCTAATGCTGTTGTAACTCAACTCTTATTCCTGCAGGTGGTCATACAGAAATTATGAAAATGTTGATAGAGGCTGGAGCTGATGTAAACCAAAGATTAGGATCAAACATAACTGCTCTTCATTTAGCAGCCAAAAGTAAGTGAAATGTAAGGGCCAATGAAATAAATGCAGCCAACAACATTAATATGAAACAATTGACATGTTTTTCTTCACCTTTACAACCAAAATCAGTGATTTTTTTACTACTAATTTGTTTCCTAAGCCAACTGTAACACTATTTCTATCTTGTTGTTCAATTATATATTAAATGAAGAGAAGGGAGAAGAGCAAAAGTAAGATGGACAGACACCATCAAAGAAATGCATGAACAACATCAACCAACATTGGATGAAACAGCCAAAAGGGTGAGAACCAGAAATGTATATCTCCCTCTTGACACCCAGAGGAATACAAGGAGAGATGAAGAAAAAAGAGTAGATTAATGTGTTTACTAAGAGTTGCTTACTCAACTACTACAGTGCCTTATAAGATACATATCATATTTTATGTTTTTATTTATTTATTAATTTTCTTTTTGCGTTCGCCAGCCTTTTTTCTGACGAAGTTCCTAGAGACTAGGAACTGAATTTTGCGTGTTAATCCGTTTTCCACTGGCAACCGTGTGCAGAAGGGTCCCTTGCCGCACAGGCAGATAACTCCTTCTTCGGATGTTCTCAGATTTTTTCCGTCGATGAGTAATTGACGGAATTAAGATTTTGATTTAAGAGACTTCATTGAATTGACGATGAGAAATTGAGTCATGCCGGACCTCGCTGCTGAGATCAGGGGTGGTTGCCGCAGAGAGAAATCTTACATAAAAATCCCAACTAGCCGAGATTTCAACCCACGACCTCTCTGTCTCGAGGCCAGTATCTTGCCTCGAGATCAACCAGTCCCCGATATATTAAAATTGTTCAACAAGGAAGGAAAAAAACTGCTAGGTGTTGAATACTCTGGTCAGACTCGGAGAATCCTTTTCAACAAGTGTTTCAAAATACATTCAATAAACTTTGACAGTGAATGTCTGTCCCTCTGGAATAAATTCATTCTTGAATAACTCCTTTGCTGTTGTAGAAGCACACCAATATTGCACTTTTGACTTTTGAAGAAACATTTTTTAGTCTTTTGGTTTTGATCATCAAACAACGAATGTGGTACAAACCGGGAAGCCATTTTTTTCTTAACTCATAGCTGACAACAACAGCTAACAAGATCATTCTTCGATTCTCCGCGGATGGCCTGGTACTATAGATTAGCCACTCTGGCAAGACCACTAATAATCAAAGAGGGGAGACAACCCAGTACCAAAAACAATTATGCTGAAGATGGGAGTGTTGGACCAAAACAGTCATGCTGAAGTTGGAAGTGTTGGACCAAAACAGTCATGCTGAAGATGGAAGTGTTGGACCAAAACAGTCATGCTGAAGATGGAAGTGTTGGACCAAAACAGTCATGCTGAAGATGGAAGTGTTGGGCCAAAAGTCATGCTAAATATGGAAGTGTTGGGTCAAAACAGTCATGCTAAATATGGAAGTGTTGGGCCAAAACAGTCATGCTAAATATGGAAGTGTTGGGCCAAAACAGTCATGCTAAAGATGGGAGTGTTGGAACAAAACAGTCATGCTAAAGATGGGAGTGTTGGACCAAAACAGTCATGCTAAATATGGAAGTGTTGGACCAAAACAGTCATGCTAAAGATGGGAGTGTTGGAACAAAACAGTCATGCTAAAGATGGGAGTGTTGGGCCAAAACAGTCATGCTAAAGATGGAAGTGTTGGGCCAAAACAGTCATGCTGAAGATGGGAGTGTTGGAACAAAACAGTCATGCTAAATATGGAAGTGTTGGGCCAAAACAGTCATGCTAAATATGGAAGTGTTGGGCCAAAACAGTCATGCTAAATATGGAAGTGTTGGGCCAAAACAGTCATGCTAAAGATGGGAGTGTTGGAACAAAACAGTCATGCTAAAGATGGGAGTGTTGGACCAAAACAGTCATGCTAAATATGGAAGTGTTGGACCAAAACAGTCATGCTAAAGATGGGAGTGTTGGACCAAAACAGTCATGCTAAATATGGAAGTGTTGGACCAAAACAGTCATGCTAAAGATGGGAGTTTTGGACCAAAACAGTCATGCTAAATATGGAAGTGTTGGACGAAAACAGTCATGCTAAATATGGACGTGTCGGACCAAAACAGTCATGCTAAAGGTGGGAGTGTTGGACCAAAACAGTCATGCTAAATATGGAAGTGTTGGACCGAAACAGTCATGCTGAAGATGGAAGTGTTGGGCCAAAACAGTCATGCTAAAGATGGGAGTGTTGGACAGAAATAGTCATGCTAAATATGGAAGTGTTGGGCCAAAACAGTCATGCTAAATATGGAAGTGTTGGGCCAAAACAGTCATGCTAAAGATGGGAGTGTTGGAACAAAACAGTCATGCTGAAGATGGGAGTGTTGGACCAAAACAGTCATGCTAAATATGGAAGTGTTGGACCAAAACATTCATGCTAAATATGGAAGTGTTGGGCCAAAACAGTCATGCTAAAGATGGGAGTGTTGGAACAAAACAGTCATGCTAAAGATGGTAGTGTTGGACCAAAACAGTTATGCTAAATATAGAAGTGTTGGACCAAAACAGTCATGCTAAATATGGAAGTGTTGGACCAAAACAGTCATGCTAAATATGGAAGTGTTGGACCGAAATAGTCATGCTAAATATGGAAGTGTTGGGCCAAAACATTAATGCTAAATATGGAAGTGTTGGGCCAAAACAGTCATGCTAAAGATGGGAGTGTTGGAACAAAACAGTCATGCTAAAGATGGGAGTGTTGGACCAAAACAGTCATGCTAAATATGGAAGTGTTGGACCAAAACAGTCATGCTAAAGATGGGAGTGTTGGACCAAAACAGTCATGCTAAATATGGAAGTGTTGGACCAAAACAGTCATGCTGAAGATGGGAGTGTTGGACCAAAACAGTCATGCTAAATATGGAAGTGTTGGAACAAAACAGTCATGCTAAATATGGAAGTGTTGGACAAAAACAGTCATGCTAAAGATGGGAGTGTTGGACCAAAACAGTCATGCTAAATATGGAAGTGTTGGACCGAAACAGTCATGCTGAAGATGGAAGTGTTGGAACAAAACAGTCACGCTGAAGTTAGAAGTGTTGGACCAAAACAGTCATGCTGAAGTTGGAAGTGTTGGACCGATACAGTCATGCTGAAGATGGAAGTGTTGGAACAAAACAGTCACGCTGAAGTTAGAAGTGTTGGACCAAAACAGTCATGCTGAAGTTGGAAGTGTTGGACCAAAACAGTCATGCTGAAGATGGAAGTGTTGGAACAAAACAGTCACGCTGAAGTTAGAAGTGTTGGACCAAAACAGTCATGCTGAAGATGGAAGTGTTGGACCAAAACAGTCATGCTGAAGTTAGAAGTGTTGGACCAAAACAGTCATGCTGAAGATGGAAGTGTTGGACCAAAACAGTCACCTGAAGTTAGAAGTGTTGGACCAAAACAGTCATGCTGAAGATGGAAATGTTGGACAAAAACGTGCCAATATTCCAACTTGTTATAAACCACAACACATCTACACTGACTTCATGTCCTTGTAAGGTTGGGCCGTTAGAGAGGAGTATCCATCAATGAATGCAGAAGAAGAAAAACAGAACTGAAAACTCCATGTCGTCAATATGTGGTAGAGATGTGAGGGCTTGTTACCCTTTAGGTTTAACATAGTGAGGAAGGACAAGTTAAATATGTCGCTAATATGTGGTAGAGATGTGAGGACTTGTTACCCTTTAGGTTTAACATAGTGAGGAAGGACAAGTTAAATATGTCGCTAATATGTGGTAGAGATGTAAGGACTTGTTACCCTTTAGGTTTAACATAGTGAGGAAGGACAAGTTAAATATGTCGCTAATATGTGGTAGAGATGTAAGGACTTGTTACCCTTTAGGTTTAACATAGTGTGGAAGGACAAGTTAAATATGTCGCTAATATGTGGTAGAGATGTAAGGACTTGTTACCCTTTAGGTTTAACATAGTGTGGAAGGACAAGCTTAATATGTCGCTAATATGTGGTAGAGATGTAAGGACTTGTTACCCTTTAGGTTTAACATAGTATGGAAGGACAAGTTTAATCTGTCGCTAATATGTGGTAGAGATGTAAGGGCTTGTTACCCTTTAGGTTTAACATAGTGAGGAAGGACACATTCAATATGTCGCTAATATGTGGTAGAGATGTAAGGGCTTGTTACCCTTTAGGTTTAACATAGTGAGGAAGGACAAGTTAAATATGTCGCTAATATGTGGTAGAGATGTAAGGGCTTGTTACCCTTTAGGTTTAACATAGTGAGGAAGGACAAGTTAAATATGTCGCTAATATGTGGTAGAGATGTAAGGGCTTGTTACCCTTTAGGTTTAACATAGTGAGGAAGGACAAGTTAAATATGTCGCTAATATGTGGTAGAGATGTAAGGGCTTGTTACCCTTTAGGTTTAACATAGTGAGGAAGGACAAGTTAAATATGTCGCTAATATGTGGTAGAGATGTAAGGACTTGTTACCCTTTACGCTTAACATAGTGTGGAAGGACAAGCTTAATATGTCGCTAATATGTGGTAGAGATGTAAGGGCTTGTTACCCTTTAGGTTTAACATAGTGAGGAAGGACAAGTTTAATATTTTAATAATAAGGTATGGCAAAAAGTGACAAGTTAGACTTCTTATTATTAGATAGAATCACTTCCAAAATGTAACAAATTAGATTATTTGTTATTAGATAGCGAAACTTTCCAAATGTGACAAATTAGATTTCATATTATTAGATAGAACCACATCGAAAATGTGGACCAATTAGATTTCATATTCTTAGATAGAACCACCTCCAAAATGTGGCAAAATAGATTTCATAGTATACATATATATAGATATCGATATATCTCAAAAATGTGACAAATTAGATTTCATATTATTAGATCGATATATCTCCAAAATGTGACATATTAGATTTCATATTATTAGATCGATATATCTCCAAAATGTGACATATTAGATTTCATATTATTAGATCGATATATCTCCAAAATGTGACATATTCGATTTCATATTATTAGATCGATATATCTCCAAAATGTGACATATTAGATTGCCTATTATTAGATCGATATATCTCGAAAATTTGACAAATTAGATTTCATATTATTAGTTCGATATATCTCCAAAATGTGACAAATTAGATTTCATATTATTAGATCGATATATCTCCAAAATGTGACAAATTAGATTTCATATTCTTAGATAGAACCACCTCCAAAATGTGGCAAAATAGATTTCATAGTATACATATATATAGATATCGATATATCTCCAAAATATGACAAATTTGATTTCATATTATTAGATCGATATATCTCCAAAATGTGACATATTAGATTTCATATTATTAGATCGATATATCTCCAAAATGTGACATATTAGATTTCATATTATTAGATCGATATATCTCCAAAATGTGACATATTCGATTTCATATTATTAGATCGATATATCTCCAAAATGTGACATATTCGATTTCATATTATTAGATCGATATATCTCCAAAATGTGACAAATTAGATTTCATGTTATTAGATCGATATATCTCCAAAATGTGACATATTAGATTTCATATTATTAGATCGATATATCTCCAAAATATGACAAATTAGATTTCATATTATTAGATCGATATATCTCCAAAATGTGACATATTAGATTTCATATTATTAGATCGATATATCTCCAAAATGTGACATATTAGATTTCATATTATTAGATCGATATATCTCCAAAATGTGACATATTAGATTGCCTATTATTAGATCGATATATCTCGAAAATTTGACAAATTAGATTTCATATTATTAGTTCGATATATCTCCAAAATGTGACAAATTAGATTTCATATTATTAGATCTATATATCTCCAAAATGTGACAAATTAGATTTCATATTATTAGATCGATATATCTCCAAAATGTGACAAATTAGATTTCATATTATTAGATCGATATATCTCCAAAATGTGACAAATTAGATTTCATATTATTAGATCGATATATCTCCAAAATGTGACAAATTAGATTTCATATTATTAGATCGATATATCTCCAAAATGTGACAAATTAGATTTCATATTATTCGATCGATATATCTCCAAAATGTGACAAATTAGATTTCATATTATTAGATCGATATATCTCCAAAATGTGACAAATTAGATTTCATATTATTAGATCGATATATCTCCAAAATGTGACAAATTAGATTTCATATTATTAGATCGATATATCTCCAAAATGTGACAAATTAGATTTCATATTATTAGATCGATATATCTCCAAAATGTGACAATTAGATTTCATAATATTAGATCGATATATCTCCAAAATGTGACAAATTAGATTTCATATTATTAGATCGATATATCTCCAAAATGTGACAAATTAGATTTCATATTATTAGATCGATATATCTCCAAAATGTGACAAATTAGATTTCATATTATTAGATCGATATATCTCCAAAATGTGACAAATTAGATTTCATATTATTAGATCGATATATCTCCAAAATGTGACAAATTAAATTTGACAACTAGAATCATCTAACCTAGGAAAGAAAAAGGGGCGTGGCATGGTCTCTAGTGACAGGAGGTATGAAATGTAATGCTACTGCCATGCTATATTTTTATTGTCAGGTCATAATGTCTTTTTACCACTTTCATTATCACCTTATGTGCTGATAGTTTACACTGAAGTCATGCATAAACATGGTACCTCATATGAAACATCACATAACAGAGACATAAGTCAGGAATTCAAAATGCTGTATTTTATTGTTTCAGTTAACACTTTTTTACTATAAAGATAACAATGCCATTTGTTTTTTAGATAAATAAAATATTTTATGAGTTTGTTCAAATTTCTGATTAATAATAATAATAATAATAAGTGTTAATTATAAAAGATGTGAACGTTTAGAGATAGGACGAAAGTAAATATTTTAGTCTTCAGGAGTATCTGGGTTTTCTTTTCAATAACTCATTTTTCTGACTTGACCGGACACGAAGGAACGTAATCACTTGGAGCACCTGGCACAGGATACCTGTCAGAGAATTGATCAAATTAGTGGGTGCTGTTATTTGTTGATTGTATTAATGATATGGGATGTAATGTTGAGGTCATATTTTCAGTAGTAGATTGTATAAGATGATATGGGATGTAATGTTGAGGTCATATGTTCAGTAGATTGTGTAAGGTGATATGGGAGGTGATGTTGAGGTCATATGTTCAGTAGATTGTGTAAGATGATATGGGAGGTGATGTTGATGTCATATGTTCAGTAGAGTGTGTAAGATGATATGGGAGGTGATGTTGAGGTCATATGTTCAGTAGATTGTGTAAGATGATATGGGAGGTGATGTTGAGGTCATATGTTCAGTAGATTATGTAAGATGATATGGGAGGTGATGTTGAGGTCATATGTTTTGTAGATTGTTTAAGATGATGTGGGAGGTGATGTTGAGGTCATATGTTCATTAGATTGTGTAAGATGATATGGCAGGCGATGTTGAGGTCATATGTTCAGTAGAGTAGATATAAATTTATCTTCTTGAGCGTACTCATTGAGTCACCAAGGAAGCACACACGTGTATAAGTCTGTGTCTCAAGCCATGCTTTAGTAGCAGTCATAATTACCATAATCAAACCTTCTTGCAGTCAACACGAAAGTATCGTTGTCAGCAGTTCTATCTGCAACATGAGCCGTGATAGCCCAAGAGCTTCGACGTGCAGAATAACAGCCCCATCTGCGTAAATGATTGAGTCACTCTCAGAGAAGTTTCTCGAAAATCAAAGTCTACACTTCTGTCTCAACGACCAATAGGTTCAGTTATCTTCATTTTCTAGCCAGTGTGATTGATGACTACTGGATAGGACGTACTGCACTCCTGTGGTATTTGCACCAATTCTTTATTGCGTTTTATCACCTGGATTGAACACACCTGCTGGATAATATCCATAGCCTGATCCATCCATTTTTTTCCCTTTCTTAACCAACTGCCTTTTGTACTCATAGATTCACGGTATAGTTGACGATGTGTGTGCCCTGACTCAAATGTGGACACGAGCTCGGCTACGTCTTATTCTGTCTGTCCTTGTGGGAATATCTAGGAGGCCTTGCATCAACTCAGCATCTTTTATGCATCCAATGATGGTGCACATTGTCTCATGTTCTATCCTTGCCAGGGGTTCCATTTGCGTTTTGATAAAATCCAAAACCGCCAGTACATACTCAATTTGCTTGCCATAAACACTCGCTCTGAGCTTTTAGAGCGGCTTTAGGCACTGACGATTGTTGTCTTCACTGTCCTCTTTCATGTAACTACAAGAGGACAAGAGATAGCTCCTCCAGATGTAAATGTGTACTTGACTTCATTTCTCAAGGATACACGGTACTGGTGAAGTGCTACCAATCGTTATTTATTCTTTATTAACTTCCTCTTGTACACTTCCGGGTGTGTAAGAAGACAAATAGTTCTGGATCTCTTTTCGTGGCTTCACTCATTGAAAAAAGGATGATGTTGTAGCGTGTTTTTAAATGTCTACCCATCTTACTTCGGGTCTACTTCTTGCTCTTCTCGCTTCTCTTTTAATATATGCTTTGTATGGTAAAGAATAGCATTCTTTATAGATGGACAAACCAGTTTATCTGTTGTTTCTCTATGTAGCTTATGATTTGCTCAGTGCTTACTCTTTTTTGCTCTTATAACATCATTTCTGATTCTGTCTCTGTTGGTCACTCCAAACACTTTTCTTAGACAACTGATCTTTTTGGTGACAAGCTTTCTTTTCTTTAATGCTTATTTGTAAGTGACCGTGTTTGACATTAATAGCACAATATGGGAATGAATACACTCTGTATAAGATATTTCTTGACGGTAATAGTTGTTACCTTGTGTTGAAGTATAGGGGATAGCTGTCAGAATATTTGGTTTGCCTTGCTGCATTGGATGTTTATTTCTTTAACAATTTTACCAACTTTAGAAAATGTTTCCAGATATTTAAAGTTCTTTTATAACCTAGTTTTTTTTAATAACTATGTTGAATGTCTTTTTTTGACATCCGGTTGATATGTCTTCTTTTTTCAGCGCTTATTTTCATGTTTTTCATTTTATGTTCTTTATTCAAGGTCGGCATTTATGAGGTTATGTCTCTTTGAAATATATTCTAATCTATTTGAGGTCTCTACACAAAACCGTTTTAAAGGTTGAAAGGCGATGTGTGAGCGCTGCTGTACACAAAACCGTTTTAAAGGTTGAAAGGCGATGTGTGAGCGCTGCTGTACACAAAACCGTTTTAAAGGTTGAAAGGCGTTGTGTGAGCGCTGCTGTACACAAGATCGTTTGAGAGAGAAGAAAGGCGATGTGTGAGCGCTGCTGTACACAGGATCGTTTGAGAGGGAAGAAAGGTGTTGTGTGAGCGCTGCTGTACACAGGATCGTTTGAGAGAGAAGAAAGGCGTTGTGTGAGCGCTGCTGTACACAAGATCGTTTGAGAGAGAAGAAAGGTGTTATGTGAGAGCTGCTGTACACAAAATCGTTTGAGAGAGAAGAAAGGTGTTATGTGAGAGCTGCTGTACACAAGATCGTTTGAGAGGGAAGAAAGGTGTTGTGTGAGCGCTGCTGTACACAAGATCGTTTGAGAGGGAAGAAAGGCGTTGTATGAGCGCTGCTGTACACAAGATCGTTTGAGAGGGAAGAAAGGTGTTGGGTGAACACTGCTGTACACAAGACCGTTTGAGAGGGAAGAAAGGCGTTTAGTGAGCGCTGCTGTACACAAGATCGTTTGAGAGGGAAGAAAGGCGTTTAGTGAGCGCTGCTGTACACAAGATCGTTTGAGAAGGAAGAAAGGCGTTTAGTGAGCGCTGCTGTACACAAGATCGTTTGAGAGAGAAGAAAGGTGTTGGGTGAGCGCTGCTGTACACAAGATCGTTTGAGAGAGAAGAAAGGCGTTGGGTGAGCGCTGCTGTACACAAAACCGTTTGAGATGGAAGAAAGGTGTTGGGTGAACGCTGCTGTACACAAGACCTCTTGAAAGGGAAGAAAGGCGTTTAGTGAGCACTGCTGTACACAAGATCGTTTGAGAGGGAAGAAAGGCGTTTAGTGAGCGCTGCTGTACACAAGATCGTTTGAGAGAGAAGAAATGTGTTGGGTGAGCGCTGCTGTACACAAGATCGTTTGAGAAAGAAGAAAGGCGTAGGGTGAGAATTGCTGTACACAAGATTGTTTGAGAGAGAAGAAAGGCGTTCGGTGAGCGCTGCTGTACACAAGATCGTTTGAGAGAGAAGAAAGGTGTTGGGTGAGCGCTGCTGTACACAAGATCGTTTGAGAGGGAAGAAAGGTGTTGGGTGAGCGCTGCTGTACACAAGATTGTTTGAGAGGGAAGAAAGGCGTTCGGTGAGCGCTGCTGTACACAAGATCGTTTGAGAGAGAAGAAAGGTGTTGGGTGAGCGCTGCTGTACACAAGATTGTTTGAGAGGGAAGAAAGGCGTTCGGTGAGCGCTGCTGTACACAAGATCGTTTGAGAGAGAAGAAAGGTGTTGGGTAAGCACTGCTGTACACAAGATCGTTTGAGAGAGAAGAAAGGTTTTGGGTGAGCGCTGCTGTACACAAGATCGTTTGAGAGGGAAGAAAGGCGTTGGGTGAGCGCTTCTGTACACAAGACCGTTTGAGATGGAAGAAAGGCGTTGTGTGAGCGCTGCAGTACACAAGACCGTTTGAGAGGGAAGAAAGACCTTTGATGAGCGCTGCTGTACACAAGTTTGTTTGAGAGGGAAGAAAGGCGTTGGGTGAGCGCTGCTGTACACAAGAACCTTTGAGAGGGAAGAAAGACGTTTGGTGAGCGCTGCTGTACACAAGATCGTTTGAGAGTGAAGAAAGGCGTTCGGTGAGCGCTGCTGTACACAAGACCGTTTGAGAGGGAAGAAAGGCGTTCGGTGAGCGCTGCTGTACACAAGATCGTTTGAGAGAGAAGAAAGGCGTTCGGAAAGCACTGCTGTACATAAGATTGTTTGAGAGAAAAGAAAGGTGTTGGGTGAGCACTGTTGTACACAAGATTGTTTGAGAGAGAAGAATGGTGTTGTGTGAGCGCTGCTGTACACAAGATCGTTTGAGAGTGGAGAAAGGCGTTGGGTGAGCACTGCTGTACACAAGATTGTTTGTGAGAGAAGAAAGGCGTTCGGTGAGCACTGCTGTACACAAGATTGTTTGAGAGAGAAGAAAGGCGTTGGGTGAGCACTGCTGTACACAAGATTGTTTGAGAGAGAAGAAAGGCGTTCGTTGAGCACTGCTGTACACAAGATCGTTTAAGAGGGGAGAAAGGTGTTGGGTGAGCGCTGCTGTACACAAGATCGTTTGAGAGAGAAGAAAGGTGTTGGGTGAGCGCTGCTGTACACAAGATCGATTGAGAAAGAAGCAAGGCGTTGGGTGAGCACTGCTGTACACAAGATTGTTTGAGAGAGAAGAAAGGCGTTCGGTGAGCGCTGCTGTACACAAGATCGTTTGAGAGGAAAGAAAGGTGTTGGGTGAGCGCTGCTGTACACAAGATAGTTTGAGAGGGAAGAAAGGCGTTCGTTGAGCACTGCTGTACACAAGATCGTTTAAGAGGGGAGAAAGGTGTTGGGTGAGCGCTGCTGTACACAAGATCGTTTGAGAGAGAAGAAAGGTGTTGGGTGAGCGCTGCTGTACACAAGATCGATTGAGAAAGAAGCAAGGCGTTGGGTGAGCACTGCTGTACACAAGATTGTTTGAGAGAGAAGAAAGGCGTTCGGTGAGCGCTGCTGTACACAAGATCGTTTGAGAGGAAAGAAAGGTGTTGGGTGAGCGCTGCTGTACACAAGATTGTTTGAGAGGGAAGAAAGGCGTTTGGTGAGCGCTGCTGTACACAAGATCGTTTGAGAGAGAAGAAAGGTGTTGGGTGAGCGCTGCTGTACACAAGATTGTTTGAGAGAGAAGAAAGGCGTTGGGTGAGCACTGCTGTACACAAGATTGTTTGAGAGAGAAGAAAGGCGTTCGTTGAGCACTGCTGTACACAAGATCGTTTAAGAGGGGAGAAAGGTGTTGGGTGAGCGCTGCTGTACACAAGATCGTTTGAGAGAGAAGAAAGGTGTTGGGTAAGCGCTGCTGTACACAAGATCGTTTGAGAAAGAAGAAAGGCGTTGGGTGAGCACTGCTGTACACAAGATTGTTTGAGAGAGAAGAAAGGTGTTGGGTGAGCGCTGCTGTACACAAGATCGTTTGAGAGGAAAGAAAGGTGTTGGGTGAGCGCTGCTGTACACAAGATTGTTTGAGAGGGAAGAAAGGCGTTCGGTGAGCGCTGCTGTACACAAGATCGTTTGAGAGAGAAGAAAGGTGTTGGGTGAGCGCTGCTGTACACAAGATCGTTTGAGAGAGTAGAAAGGTGTTGGGTAAGCGCTGCTGTACACAAGATCGTTTGAGAGAGAAGAAAGGTTTTTGGTGAGCGCTGCTGTACACAAGATTGTTTGAGAAGGAAGAAAGGCGTTAGGTGAGCGCTGCTGTACACATGATCGTTTGAGAGAGTAGAAAGGTGTTGGGTAAGCGCTGCTGTACACAAGATCGTTTGAGAGAGTAGAAAGGTGTTGGGTAAGCGCTGCTGTACACAAGATCGTTTGAGAGAGAAGAAAGGCGTTCGGTGAGCGCTGCTGTACACAAGATCGTTTGAGAGAGTAGAAAGGTGTTGGGTAAGCGCTGCTGTACACAAGATCGTTTGAGAGAGAAGAAAGGTTTTTGGTGAGCGCTGCTGTACACAAGATTGTTTGAGAAGGAAGAAAGGCGTTAGGTGAGCGCTGCTGTACACATGATCGTTTGAGATGGAAGAAAGGCGTTGGGTGAGCGCTGCTATACACAAGATCGTTTGAGAAGGAAGAAAGGCGTTGGGTGAGCGCTGCTATACACAAGATCGTTTGAGAGGGAAGAAAGGCGTTGGGTGAGTGCTGCTGTACACAAGATCGTTTGAGAGGGAAGAAAGGCGTTCGGTGAGCACTGCTGTACACAAGATCGTTTGAGAGTGAAGAAAGGCCTTGTGTGAGCGCTGCTGTACACAAGACCGTTTGAGAGGGAAGAAAGACGTTTGGTGAGCGCTGCTGTACACAAGATCGTTTGAGAGGGAATTAAGGCGTTGTGTGAGCGCTGCTGTACATAAGTTTGTTTGAGAGGGAAGAAAGGCGTTGGGTGAGCGCTGCTGTACACAAGAACCTTTGAGAGGGAAGAAAGACGTTTGGTGAGCGCTGCTGTACACAAGATTGTTTGAGATGGAAGAAAGGCGTTGGGTGAGCGCTGCTGTACACAAACCGTTTGAGAGGGAAGAAAGATGTTTGGTGAGCGCTGCTGTACACAAGATCGTTTGAGAGGAAAGTAAGGCGTTGTGTGAGCACTGCTGTACACAAGATTGTTTGAGAGAGAAGAAAGGCGTTCGTTGAGCACTGCTGTACACAAGATCGTTTAAGAGGGGAGAAAGGTGTTGGGTGAGCGCTGCTGTACACAAGATCGTTTGAGAGAGAAGAAAGGTGTTGGGTGAGCGCTGCTGTACACAAGATCGTTTGAGAAAGAAGAAAGGCGTTGGGTGAGCACTGCTGTACACAAGATTGTTTGAGAGAGAAGAAAGGTGTTGGGTGAGCGCTGCTGTACACAAGATCGTTTGAGAGGAAAGAAAGGTGTTGGGTGAGCGCTGCTGTACACAAGATTGTTTGAGAGGGAAGAAAGGCGTTCGGTGAGCGCTGCTGTACACAAGATCGTTTGAGAGAGAAGAAAGGTGTTGGGTGAGCGCTGCTGTACACAAGATCGTTTGAGAGAGTAGAAAGGTGTTGGGTAAGCGCTGCTGTACACAAGATCGTTTGAGAGAGAAGAAAGGTTTTTGGTGAGCGCTGCTGTACACAAGATTGTTTGAGAAGGAAGAAAGGCGTTAGGTGAGCGCTGCTGTACACATGATCGTTTGAGAGAGTAGAAAGGTGTTGGGTAAGCGCTGCTGTACACAAGATCGTTTGAGAGAGTAGAAAGGTGTTGGGTAAGCGCTGCTGTACACAAGATCGTTTGAGAGAGAAGAAAGGCGTTCGGTGAGCGCTGCTGTACACAAGATCGTTTGAGAGAGTAGAAAGGTGTTGGGTAAGCGCTGCTGTACACAAGATCGTTTGAGAGAGAAGAAAGGTTTTTGGTGAGCGCTGCTGTACACAAGATTGTTTGAGAAGGAAGAAAGGCGTTAGGTGAGCGCTGCTGTACACATGATCGTTTGAGATGGAAGAAAGGCGTTGGGTGAGCGCTGCTATACACAAGATCGTTTGAGAAGGAAGAAAGGCGTTGGGTGAGCGCTGCTATACACAAGATCGTTTGAGAGGGAAGAAAGGCGTGGGTGAGTGCTGCTGTACACAAGATCGTTTGAGAGGGAAGAAAGGCGTTCGGTGAGCACTGCTGTACACAAGATCGTTTGAGAGTGAAGAAAGGCCTTGTGTGAGCGCTGCTGTACACAAGACCGTTTGAGAGGGAAGAAAGACGTTTGGTGAGCGCTGCTGTACACAAGATCGTTTGAGAGGGAATTAAGGCGTTGTGTGAGCGCTGCTGTACATAAGTTTGTTTGAGAGGGAAGAAAGGCGTTGGGTGAGCGCTGCTGTACACAAGAACCTTTGAGAGGGAAGAAAGACGTTTGGTGAGCGCTGCTGTACACAAGATTGTTTGAGATGGAAGAAAGGCGTTGGGTGAGCGCTGCTGTACACAAACCGTTTGAGAGGGAAGAAAGATGTTTGGTGAGCGCTGCTGTACACAAGATCGTTTGAGAGGAAAGTAAGGCGTTGTGTGAGCACTGCTGTACACAAGATTGTTTGAGAGAGAAGAAAGGCGTTCGTTGAGCACTGCTGTACACAAGATCGTTTAAGAGGGGAGAAAGGTGTTGGGTGAGCGCTGCTGTACACAAGATCGTTTGAGAGAGAAGAAAGGTGTTGGGTGAGCGCTGCTGTACACAAGATCGTTTGAGAAAGAAGAAAGGTTTTTGGTGAGCGCTGCTGTACACAAGATTGTTTGAGAAGGAAGAAAGGCGTTAGGTGAGCGCTGCTGTACACATGATCGTTTGAGAGAGTAGAAAGGTGTTGGGTAAGCGCTGCTGTACACAAGATCGTTTGAGAGAGTAGAAAGGTGTTGGGTAAGCGCTGCTGTACACAAGATCGTTTGAGAGAGAAGAAAGGCGTTCGGTGAGCGCTGCTGTACACAAGATCGTTTGAGAGAGTATAAAGGTGTGGGTAAGCGCTGCTGTACACAAGATCGTTTGAGAGAGAAGAAAGGTTTTTGGTGAGCGCTGCTGTACACAAGATTGTTTGAGAAGGAAGAAAGGCGTTAGGTGAGCGCTGCTGTACACATGATCGTTTGAGATGGAAGAAAGGCGTTGGGTGAGCGCTGCTATACACAAGATCGTTTGAGAAGGAAGAAAGGCGTTGGGTGAGCGCTGCTATACACAAGATCGTTTGAGAGGGAAGAAAGGCGTTGGGTGAGTGCTTCTGTACACAAGATCGTTTGAGAGGGAAGAAAGGCGTTCGGTGAGCACTGCTGTACACAAGATCGTTTGAGAGTGAAGAAAGGCCTTGTGTGAGCGCTGCTGTACACAAGACCGTTTGAGAGGGAAGAAAGACGTTTGGTGAGCGCTGCTGTACACAAGATCGTTTGAGAGGGAATTAAGGCGTTGTGTGAGCGCTGCTGTACATAAGTTTGTTTGAGAGGGAAGAAAGGCGTTGGGTGAGCGCTGCTGTACACAAGAACCTTTGAGAGGGAAGAAAGACGTTTGGTGAGCGCTGCTGTACACAAGATTGTTTGAGATGGAAGAAAGGCGTTGGGTGAGCGCTGCTGTACACAAACCGTTTGAGAGGGAAGAAAGATGTTTGGTGAGCGCTGCTGTACACAAGATCGTTTGAGAGGAAAGTAAGGCGTTGTGTGAGCGCTGCTGTACACAAGTTTGTTTGAGAGTGAAGAAAGGCGTTGGGTGAGCGCTGCTGTACACAAGATCGTTTGAGAGAGAAGAAAGGCGTTCGGTGAGCGCTGCTGTACACAAGATCGTTTGAGAGAGAAGAAAGGCGTTCGGTGAGCACTGCTGTACACAAGATTGTTTGAGAGAGAAGAAAGGTGTTGGGTGAGCACTGCTGTACACAAGATTGTTTGAGAGAGAAGAAAAGTGTTGTGTGAGCGCTGCTGTACACAAGATTGTTTGTGAGAGAAGAAAGGCGTTCGTTGAGCACTGCTGTACACAAGATCGTTTAAGAGGGGAGAAAGGTGTTGGGTAAGTTCTGTTGTACACAAGATCGTTTGAGAGGGGAGAAAGGTGTTGAGTTATCGCTGTTGTACACAAGATCGTTTAAGAGGGGAGAAAGGTGTTGGGTGAGTTCTGTTGTACACAAGATCGTTTGAGAGGGGAGAAAGGTGTTGAGTGAGTTCTGTTGAACACAAGATCGTTTGAGAGGTGATAAAGGTGTGGGTGAGTTCTTTTGTACACAAGATCGTTTGAGAGGGGTGAAAGGTGTTGGGTGAGTTCTGTTGTACACAAGATCGTTCGAGCTGTGCTCGAACTAAGCAGAAGTGGAAGTAGGGGAGGGGGTGGGGTTTTAAAGTAATCTGACTTTTGAAAAATGGAAGTGGATGTGTATCATTATTCAGTACTTACAACTTACTGTGCTCTGTCTTCCATTTGTTTGATATACGTTTATGTAGTGCATTATATGAAATATGTGGAATGATATTTGGCGTCTTGACAAACGTTTGGTAGCAAAAATGCATGGTAATTCAGCAGCTTGCTACAATATTAGTATCTTATGCTGAATAGTTGTTTTTACTTCTCTGGTGGTTGAATTTTCCAATTTTGGACAGATTGATTCGTCAGCAGAATGAACAAAATGCATACGTGGAGCCAGGCCTCGTGCCCTTTCTCCAGCTCCTTTTGTCTTCAAATTTTTGTATCAACGCTGCTTCGAATGTTGCTGTGCGATTTTTAATTGTGTTCTCATTATACAAGATCTGCAGTCAGATCCATCCAGTTTCTTTCAATGATAGAGAATTCATCCAAAGAAGTCCAGCAAACTTTCTTATATCTCAGGACTGGTCTGCCCTTTGGTCTTCTTTCGCCCCTAAGTTAACCGTACTTTGTTTGGGAATACGATTGTTTGCTAGGGAATGATAAAAGAAATATTACATGATATATTGTGATATTATGTTAAATAATTGTATACAAAATAAATATAATTCGTGTTCGTGAGAGGTTGCTATGATTATTGTGACTGTTTTGCTCTGTGTGTCTTGTGGTTGTCCTTAATCTTCTGTCCGATATTAGAGTCCTACCTGTTTCCCTTCCATTTCAAGTCGAAAGTCATTATTGGATTACCCTCAAACGATCCATCGTGACTCTTGACCCAGTAGTCGTCACAATCAAAGTTGATGTAATATCTAGAGTAGGTCTGAAATATATACACCGTTTATCACGATTTGCTACTACATTCTACGATATAGCAGCTGTTACATAAAGTATCATCTATCATTAATATACAACGATTATCATTTTGTGTGCATTCACTTCATACATCGTCGTGCAATATCATCATCATCATCAATTACCGGGCCTACTGGCGTAGGTGATCATGTCTCTCCACAACTTTCGATCTTGGCAGCTATTTATCATTTCTGTTGTTGATTCCCCCCCCCACCCAAGCCACTCTCTCGAGCTGTCTGCCACTTTTTCTCCCCGCTTCTCTCAATCTCCTCGTCCCCCAATTTCTCCAGTTGCCACAATACATTCCAGCCGTTCTCTTCTCATGACATGGCCCAAAAATTATGATTGTTTCTTCCTAATATTTGAAACCAGCTCTGTTTTTGCTTTGACCTCTCCAGAACATCTTAATTACTCTTCTTAGCTGTTACAATATATTCTAGCTTGATGACGATCGGGTATCACCTGTAGCACAGGATGTTCCCTACCGAACGAGGGTTTTCTATTGGAATCCCCCTCAACGTTGTTGTCGTTATTTCTATTGTTGTGGCGATTCATGATTGTACAAAGAAGTTACGACGGTGGTTTTCTGTTGCCTTCCGTCGGTTTGTTTACGGTTGGCTCCGCTAGCCTTTAACTAAAAAGTCTACCCACAAAGCAGTGGGATTGTTTTACTTCATGGTACCCTCCCTTAGCCTTTTACTCTCCCGAGCTTACCTGCAAGGCAGCAGGGCAGCCACAGGTTGTACTGTTTACTGCATACAGTAGCAGTTAAATTACCTGACCTGATCTATAATCAATATCATAGTAATCATTAAATATATCGGTGCTGTAACTATACAACGCTTGTCGTGAAACATTTACTCGGTGCACCATTTTACGATTTATATCAACACAGAAATCACTTTCATTCTAGAATGGATTCATCGAACTAGAGTAATGAACAATAACATTGATATCGAAGAAAAAAATATACCTAGAAGAAAACACAGTGAAAGTAGTAAATAACATCTCATATATCGGAAGTTACATAAATCAAGGAGACACACATAAAGAAATTAGAATCAGATTGGCAAAGGCAACAATGGCTCTTAGAAGTCTTAATAGAATATGGAAATCAAAATGACTAAACACAAAAACATAGCCTTGGCTTTTCAAATCAAAAGTATTATCCATCCATACTTATGCATGAAACAGCTAAAAAATAACTAAAGAGAGAGAAAATAAATTAGATGCATGAAAAATGCCTGAAGATAAATAAAAAGTAGAATAGCTCAGGCCAAAATAGAATTTCAGAAAATGATAAACAAGTGTATGTCATTAGAAGTAAGAAAGAGAGTCCATCGTGCTATATAGAACCAGTGTTGACATATGAAGCGAATCATGGACAGTAGTCAAACAAATGAATAGACTATTAGAGGCCCCAGAGATTTCCCAGAAGCAATTTGAAAATTTGTTAGACAACAAAAAAGACAAATGAGGACATTCTCAAAAAAGGCCAAAGTAAAAGAGAGCTCCTAAAAACATCACAAAGAAATAATCGACATTTATCGGGCACATCATGAGACGAGGACAAATGGAATACTTGGCTACAATTGGCAAAATTAAAAGGAAAGAGAGATCGCGGACGACAAAGTGAAAGATACTAGATAGCTTGGCGTCATGACACGGTAGACGGCAACATAATTGATGCACAGTGTGTAGAAGATTGTTGAAGGACGTGATCGCCTACGCCAAACGGTATGGCACATGATGATGAAAATACTTTATATAACTTTATATAAGTTTATATAACTTTATATAACTTTATATAAGCTTATATAGGTTTATATAAGTTTATATAACTTTATATAAGTTTATATAGCTTTATATAAGTCTGACGATTAAGAACAAAGATTTCTGAACACGGAGCGTCTTGTCTTTCTGTCTTGTCCGTTGTCGCTAGTTACAATAAAAAATACATTTCATTATTGATCATGAATAAGTAATGATCATCATGATATATTTACTTAACATATTTTACAATATTACAGTAAACTGTTAAAATATCATACTATCATAAATAGCAATGACACATATTATATATGCATTAGTACATCATTGTACTATCAACCCTTACGTATGCGTGTGAAAGCTGGAAAAAACACGAGACATAGAAACAAAGTTGAATGCATTCGAAAATAAATGTCTAAGGAAAATACTTGGTATAGCGTGGAACGAATTCAAAACAAACGAGAAATTAGAGAAATCGACAATCAACCACTAATATCTTCAGTAACACAGAAAAGACGATGGTCATATGTTGGACATGTGATGAGAAGAGATAATAACCGAATAGCAAAGCAAGTCCTCATGTGGGAAACAACAGGTAAGAGGAATAGAGGAAGACACAGAGAGACACTGAGAAGAACATTGATGAGAGAGGCAAGAGCAGCAGGAATCGGCTCCCTCATTTGGATAGAGCTGCTTGCACAGAACAGAGACAAATGGCGGGATTTGATAAAATATCTTTAAAAGAATTGAAAACTGCTAGAACAAAAATTCAGATAAGAGAAGGAGTATCTTGGCCTATGTCCCATGGGCCGGTTATGACTCAAAAGGTCAATAGATAGATAGGACAGATTTAGGATAAGAGTGACAGAGGAAGACAACAGAAGAACATTCCAGACAGTTTATAAACGAGGAGAGGAAAGAGATGATGAGTGGAAGTGATAAAAAGCTCTGGCCAAAGAGAGGAAGATGGAGAGACATATCACCAACGCCACCGGGCATGGCGCACGATGATGATGTTATATCTATCTTGTTCTTTTGGGCAGACGGCGGCAGATAAATAATTCTAGAATCTTGTGTTCGACGATCTTTCAAATGTCAGATCTTGTACATGACCTGTATTTTTATTTTTAAATGGCTTTGGCCACGTGCTAAAACAGAATGATCAAAATACAACACAACGCGCCCCTAATAAAGGCTACAGGATAACCCGACCAAAGGAGAAGAAGATGGATTGGTAAATTATTAGAAACATAACATCAGGAGAGGTCAAAAGAAGAGCAAAGAGCTTCGACCCAGAAAGACTGATGAGAAAGGAAATAAGAAACAAAATACATGATTTTTTTTTCAGATTCATAGGAAAAGAGCCACTCTGAAAGTAAAACAAGCACATGTGAGCATCATATGTGAAGAGATCAAATGTAAAGAGACCAGGTGTCATATATAAGGAAACAACAAATAAAATGGTTTGGCCACGTGACAAGGCAGTAAGATCAAAACACAACAAGCCTTCAGCAAACATTGTGAGGACACCAGACCCAAGGGTCGACCACGTAAAAGATGGATCGATGGAACATTAGAAGCACTAGGAAACATAACAGCAGCAGAGGCGAACAGAAGAGCAAAATACCGCATATTATATCTCCCCTCGACGCTGAAAGGCAGATGAGGAAGGAAAGAAATTTAAAAAGAGGAAGATTGGAACTGCCAAGTGTGGCTTTTGTCTTTAACACAACAAATCGCTTATAATCTTCCGTACATCTATTTACATGGAGCAATGCTAGTCACACTGTGATCAAAGTTTTCTGTTTACCTAACCTGGTCTTATATACATAATTATATCTATTCTTCATTATCGTGTTGGTGTCTCATAAAACCGCAAGATATATTTCTAATTTGAACAATCTAAACTGATATCATTATAAGAATCATCATGAGACGTGTAAGAAACAAAATAAAACGAGAAATAAGTGAGGAACAATGTGGATTTGTGGAAGGGCACCAATAATACAATATGCATCTTACGAACATTAATAAAAAGATCTATAGAGGTAAAGAAAGATCTATATGTGTCAATATATCATACATATAATGATCTATATGCAACAAACAGCAGCAATACGAATTAACAACCACAGGAAGAAACAACAGGACAATTTCAACTTATAAAACAAGGAGTCAGACAAGGCACTGTTCTGTCCGGATTTGTTTTCACTTTACAGCGAACATATTATGAGATCAGTACTAGACAAAAAATGAATTGAAGTCAACGGTCACAACATAAATAATTTGCGATATGCAGATGGCACAGTCTCAATTGCAGATACAGAGATTGAAATACAAGAAATGATAGACATAATAGTAAAAGAAAACATAAAGAAAGGTCTCAGTCTGAACAGTAAGAAAACAGAAGTAATGGTCATATCGAAGAAACAATAATCACCAGCATGCAGCATAAAAATAAACAGGACAAATTTGAAACAAGTGCAACGCGTCAAATACTTGGGCACATCGGATGGAAGATGCACCACAGAAATAAAAAGCAGAATAGCTCAGGCCAAAATAGCATTTCAGAAAATGAAAAATATCTTATGCAACAAATCTATGTCAATAGAAATGAGAAAGAGAGTTCATCGGTGCTATATAGAACCAATTCTGACCTATGGAAGCATCATGGGCAGTAGGCAAACAAATGAAAAGACGATTAGAGGCCACAGAGATGGGATTTCTCAGAAGAATGTTGAAAGTCCCCTGGACAGCTAAAAAGACCAATGAGGAAGTTCTCAAAGAGGCTAACACAAAAAGGCAGCTCCTAAAAAACATCAGAAAGAAACAATTAACATTTTTTCGGGCACATCATGAGAAGAGGAAAGTTGGAATACTTAGTTACAACTGGCAAAATAAAAGGAAAGAGAGATCGCGGACGACAAAAAGAGAAAATACTGGATAGCTTGGTGCCATGGCATGGAAAACAGTCAACAACAGGACTGATACGATGCACTTTAGATAGATGATTGTGGATGGACATGATCGCCTACGCCAACCGGTATGGCACATGATGATGAAACTGATATCTTCAGCAAAAGTGATTTATCTTACTCGTGCCTCTATAACAAAGACTTACCCCACCCAGAGGACGTCTACAATCTGCCCATTCTCCCTCAAATGAGCTTTCTGAAGTTTCATTGAACACAGATCGGCAGTTTTCGTTACATTTAAAATCTTCAGGTTTGAATTTGGCGAGATCGTCAGCACTGAAGTCTTCTAGTCTGTATTTGAAATAGAAGGCAGCAGTGACTTTCAGAAACATTTTATAAATATTTAAATATAAATTACTAAGCACATCAGTAAATATCATGAATTGCAAATCAAATATATCACCCACCGTTAATTATGCATGCAAAGTAGATATAAAATGGTATTGAACAGTGAAATCTCTAGAGAGACGAGATAAAACGTTGACGTTTCAGCAAAATCATTTATCAGGTACAAAACAACAGATATTGATACAAATATAAAAGTCAATTATTGATCTCAAAATAGGGATTGTCGGCCCTTACTTAATCACGAGGAGACCTGGAAAACAACTCTCTCTCTCTCTCTCTCTCTCTCTCTCTCTCTGCGATCAGGGCTCAATCAGAGTAGGATTCCAGACTCTCACATGAAGTCAGCTGTTAGGTTAAGTGTGATTAGATCGCCCCCACAGACAGAACATCACAATTAGAGTCTGCCAGATCCACTCCGATTGAACACCCATTAAAACGTTGCAATGTGTTCTGCACCAGTGGCCCAGTGCATCCGATTTCAGCCAGCATTTTATTCAGGTTTGCTTTCCTTGGCCTTTGATTGTCCTCAATCTTCCTGCAAGGCAACAGATGATCTTTTCTGTAGGGGGATTCTGCCCTTAGATGGTCGGCCCTCCCAGGTTTACGAGCACCATCTGCCCGAGTCACTAGAGGTGACTAACACAGACATGCACACACAAAGATATGAGATGTGACTAACACAGACATGCACACAGCGATACGAGGCATGACCAACACTGGCACACATCAAGATATATGACACATGACTAACACAATCATGCACATAAAGATATGAGATATGACTGACATAGACATGCACACACAAAAATATGACACATACCTAACATAGACATACACACAAAGATATGAGATATGATCAACATAGACATGCACACACAAAAATATGACACATACCTAACATAGACATACACACAAAGATATGAGATGTGACATACACAGACATGCACACACAAAGATATGAGATGTGACTAACACAGACATGTACACAGCGATACGAGACATGACTAACACTGGCACACATCAAGATATATGACACATGACTAACATAAACATGCACATAAAGATATGAGATATGACTGACATAGACATGCACACACAAAGATATGACACATGCCTAACATAGACATGCACACAAAGATATGAGATATCACTAACCCAGACATGCACACACAAAGATATGACACGTGACTTACACATATACACACTAAGATATGATTAAACACAGATTCATATAAAGATATGAGACATGATTAACACGGACACACCAAAATATGAGATATGACTAACATGACACACACCAAGATATGATCCATGGCCAGCACACACACACAAGCTGAGATATGAGCCATGGCTTCACGGAAAAACACCAAGAAATGAACCATGTCTAGCACAGAAACAAATGAAGGTATCCATTTGCTTGGGTGTGTTGTAGTCGGCAGACTCTTCTTAACGTGGGAATTATCGACATACGAGACGCAGGCCCCGATTAACTGTTCACAGGTTTCGTTGAAACAGTTGTCCGGAGATTTGAGAGTGCAGTCTGACTCGTAGAACGTTTCATTGCATGTACAGTCTGCACTTTCCGGGTCACATATGATGTCACAGCCATCAGAACACGTCTGTTTGCACTGTAGCCCAAAATTATCAAACTAAACAACTAAAGAAATAGATAATAAAGTGGATGTATTTGAAAAGAAATGTCTGAGGAAAATACTTCTGGTATACGACTAGTGTCTCTGCAATATGTACCATTTTGGCACGCAAGGTTTCTGCTTTTGAGATTGTAGTTCCGCCCTATGTGCCGTCTTCGGCTCGAAAGGACAATAGATAGATAGATACGACTAGTGTAGAAATAAGAGAAATGGCAAAACATCGATCAATTTAATCTATAATCAAGAAAAAAAGTGGGTCACATGTTGGTCACGTGATGAGAATTGACAACAAACTAATCTGAAAGCTGATCCTCAAATGGAAACCAGACGGTTATAAACAAGACCCCCACCTAGAGAAACGTTTAAAAAAATCACTTATAAGACAGCAAGAGCAGACATCCGCTCTCTTGATGAGATTGAATACCTCGTCCAGAACAGAGTCCAGTGGCGAGATAAAATGCGGGTCCTGTGCAAGGTCTAATGCTTGATAACTGAGATCGTCGGACATAATGTCCATTCTATGTGCCGTCTTCGGCTTGAAAGTACAATAGATAGACAGATATTTGAAATATGAAGTCAGAGGTTGCGATGAGAATTGTCTGCATTTATTCCAATAATAGTGGGTTATAATAAGTCAAATAAGGTTTAACCGATATCTGGATTCACATCCATTATTTTGGTGAGCCTCTCAATTTCGGCAAGTGAGCTATTACCTCATATAGCTGCTATTGATCTCAATGTTTATTTTTTTTTAATGTTTATCTTTTTATTTTACCATCTGATTATCATTTGAGGATCAAAATAGAATGACTAGAAAGGGTATAAAATGAGGCAATGCGCATCATTGTATAGACAACAGAAGATACATAGTTTAGAACAATTCGTTCGTTACCACTTTGATTTTCCCGCCATGGCAGACAGAATAAGATTCTCCCGAACACATGCCAACCTTCGAATCAGCGCAGACCTACAGGATCGGAGTACCGTGACTTTATGACTACAAATGGCAGCAGGTTAAACAAACATGAAAATCATGGATGGGGCAGACTGTGGACATTGTTCAGCAGGTGCCTTCAATCGTGGACATTGTTCAGCAGGTGTCTTCAGTCGTGGACATTGTTCAGCAGGTGTCTTCAGTCGTGGACATTGTTCAGCAGGTGTCTTCAGTCGTGGACATTGTTCAGTAAGTGTCTTCAGTCGTAGACATTGTTCAGCAGGTGTCTTCAGTCGTGGACATTGTTCAGCAGGTGTCTTCAGTCGTGGACGTTGTTCAGCAGGTGTCTTCAGTCGTGGACATTGTTCAGTAAGTGTCTTCAGTCGTAGACATTGTTCAGCAGGTGTCTTCAGTCGTAGACATTGTTCAGCAGGTGTCTTCAGTCGTGGACATTGTTCAGCAGGTGTCTTCAGTCGTGGACATTGTTCAGCAGGTGTCTTCAGTCGTGGACGTTGAACCCGTGGAAGAATGGGTATGAGTGACGTCAGAGTGCAGTACGTCCTTTCTCGTCGTCATCGCAAAGATCAGGGAGCCGCGCTAGCTCAGTGGTTAGTGAACTGGACTACCACGGACAAGGGGTAGGGTTCGATCCCAACCGACGGCTTTCGGGTTCACCCAGCCTTCAATGGGTACCGGATTTTTTCTGGGAAAGTAAAGCAGCACGGGCGTAATACTAACCACATTACCCCAAAAATCATGTGCTGAAGGTCTGTAAAATATAGGGTCACTAACACCATATTTCCCTATACGCCACTTGGCGTGACGGGGGTACTTTACTTTTTTTTTTTTTTTGTCACAATGATCAGAGAATGTAGACAACAAAACCATTTGGTCGGTGTGGCAGAAGAGCAGGCCTTGATTTCCGTGAAATCTTCTGAGAGTGACACTGTCATTTACACCGATGGGTCTGTTATTGGTCCCGTTGGGAGCTCATAGGTTTTCACGGCTCATGCTGGAGGCAGAAATATGAAATAAGACAATGGTGCTTCGAATTGATTACACGTTGTTTGACCATGGAAATCTTGGCAGTTACAAAAGCATTAGCCTGGCTTGAGACAGGGACGTGTACACATGTTTGTTCCATCAGTGACTCAATGAGTTCGCTTAGAAAAATAACATCTGGCTGGGCTCAACGGCAATCGTTAGAGTTACCGGGGAGGTCTATTCTAACAAACTAAGCTTCATTTTTGTGCCAGACCATTCGGGGGCATAATGAACGTGCTGACAGACGTGCCAGTTTGGCTGATTTTGAATACGGAAGAGAAATGTTCCTCACTGACATTCTCACTGCCCTAAGAGATGTTTGACTAAAAAAAAAAGACTGAAAAATTACCCAGATTCCACAACCATGAGCAGAATGAACGAAAATCAAAGTTGGAGATGCCAAACGGGAGCACAACGCAGGAATCCAAAGAAGACTTATCATCCAGCACAGCACTGGTGTTGTTAGTCGTTACACATTGAGAGATATATTTCAGAAGAGCAATGGTTGCACTAGATATGCCCGATGTGTAATGTGGCTGACCTGTCGACTAAACTAAAGTAATGTATCGAGAGTGCCTCAAAACACTCAGATATTAATAAATGAAAGTGAAGAGAATGAAGCGGAGCCTATGATAGATGAAGTTATTTTTCTAATGAACGATCTGAGAAGAGATAATTCACCAGGAAGTGATGATATTCCAGCTGAATTGATCCAAACTGAAGGGGAGGTCAGCGTTGGTATTTACCATCTAATGTGTGTAAAGATCTGGAAAAACAAAAACTGGTCGAAAGTCTGTAAAAGAGCCGTGAACATCCCCTTTCCAAAGATAGGAAGTCTGTAGCTGTGTATCAACTACAACGAATGTTCTTAAATATCATGCCGACAAAATACTCTTACAGATCGTCATGAAGAGGATAGAAGGAATGACAGAACAGAAACTTCACGTCAATCATGCGGGTCCCATATGTTTTAGAGGCACCTGGAACTAGATCCTTATAATGAGAAACATCTTTGTGAAGTGTAGGGAATATAACATAGAAGTGCATGCATACTTCACAGATTACAGCACGGCCTTTGATGGGTACAACTTTAGACACAGTGGAACATTATGAAGGATTCCACCATACCTAATACAACTTATAGAATCACTGTATCACAAATAGCAGCTGCCAGAATAGCGGTAATATCATCACAGCACCAGAGCTGGAAGTTGTCAGCGAACCAGAACCATCCAGACCCTGCTCCACCTCTTCGTGGTGCCTCTAGTAACAGACTAACCTGTCTAGTCTGGCCATGCGAGTAGGGATAGAAGAGGGAAGATAACCCGGTACTAAAAAATGTCATGCTGAAGTCGGATGCGTTGGGCCGAAAGGCGCAAATATCACAGTTATACTGTAAACCACAACACAACGCAGACATGTCTACTTAACGTCCTTTCAAGGGCGGATGATGACGAGGTACACTCTTAAGTCATCGTGCGAACGTAAGCAAGGAAGCAAATTGCTTTGAAATACAAAAATGTCTGAGGTATGGGATATATTCTCTCTCCATATCCTTTCAACATCTGTGCTTAGAACACCATGAGAAATGTCAGAAACGATGCCAGTTTTGTGAAGCTCGACATTTTCACAATATTTGACAACACAATTCCAGAGCTCAGATACGCTGACGACACAGTTCTCTTTTCAAATATTGAAAAAGGAATAAAAATGACGAATGTTTGTGTTAAGTAAAACACAGTGAGCAGCAAAAAAACAAACAAACAAACAAACAAACAAACAAACAAACAAACAAACAAACGAAGGTTTGCTCATTGACAAAACAACAAGTTAACCCAAAATCATCATCAACAGTGAAGATCTTGAAATTGTAACAAACTATGAAAAAATGGGATCTGTTAAAATCTTGGCTACACCAGTTGGGATTTTTATTTATGATTTCTCTCTGCGGCAACCACCCCTGGTCTCAGCAGCGAGGCCCGGTTTAAAACGTCAATTACTCATCTACGGAAAAAACTATGAGTACCTCCGAGGTCGGAGTTATCTGTCAGTACGGCGAGGGACCCCTGTGCACACGGCTGCCAGGGAAAAACGGATTAACACGCAAATTTCAGTTCCTAGTCTCTATAGACTTCGTCAGAGGTCAAAGCTGGCAAACAAAAAAAAAAAATATATATATATATATATATATTATATATTTTATATACACATATATATATAATACGAGGAATGATAAAGAAGAGAACAACATGGTGGAAAATAAAAGTGAAAAAAGCGTGAAGATAAAAAAAAGATCAATACCATAAGTGAATAGAGTCCAGGCAAGAAGACTATGAGAAATACAAAACAGCAAGAATAGTCAACAAAAATCTATTCCAACAAGCAATTGACAAATCTTGGATTGAGTACGGCGATAAACTAATTGAGAGCTGTGTAAATTCTCCAAAACAGCTCTACAAAGACACAGAAAACAATAAGATTATGAGATGACTCGTTTCAACCGACTGAATGTATAAAAGATAGACTTGATAATTTGTTACTTGAAGAAGGGGAGATCACCGAGAGATGGAAAGAGTATTTCCAAGGTTTATAGACCATAAGGGAAAACATGCAATCTAGAAAGTTGACACCAAGCTTGGCAAACGTAGACATTCCTGAAATCATAGACACTGAAGTGAGAGATGCTATCAAAGGATGCTATTAAAAAATGGCTGGAGTCGATGAGATAGCTACTGAATCATTAATGGTTTGCGGGGACACCGGAGTCTTAAAGCTATACAGTATTTTCAAAAAAGAAATTCGAATCAAGGAAAAGTCCAGGCAGACTGGCAGAGAGGCATACTTATAGAAATATGGGAGAAAACACCAGGCGGACTGGCAGAAAGCCATACTTATAGAAATATAGGAGAAAAGTCCAGGCAGACTGGCAGAAAGCCATACTTATAGAAATATGGGAGAAAACTCCAGGCGGACTGGCAGAAAGCCATACTTATAGAAATATAGGAGAAAAGTCCAGGCAGACTGGCAGAGAGGCATACTTATAGAAATATGGGAGAAAAGTCCAGGCAGACTGGCAGAGAGGCATACTTATAGAAATATAGGAGAAAAGTCCAGGCAGACTGGCATAAAACCATACTTATAGAAATATAGGAGAAAAGTCCAGGCAGACTGGCAGAGAGGCATACTTATAGAAATATAGGAGAAAAGTCCAGCCCGCTGGCAGAAAGCCATACTTATAGAAATATAGGAGAAAAGTCCAGGCAGACTGGCAGAGAGGCATACTTATAGAAATATAGGAGAAAAGTCCAGGCAGACTGGCAGAAAGCCATACTTATAGAAATATAGGAGAAAAGTCCAGGCAGACTGGCATAAACCATACTTATAGAAATATAGGAGAAAAGTCCAGGCAGACTGGCAGAGAGGCATACTTATAGAAATATAGGAGAAAAGTCCAGGCAGACTGGCATAAAACCATACTTATAGAAATATAGGAGAAAAGTCCAGGCAGACTGGCATAAAACCATACTTATAGAAATATAGGAGAAAAGTCCAGGCAGACTGGCATAAAACCATACTTATAGAACTATAGGAGAAAAGTCCAGGCAGACTGGCAGAGAGGCATACTTATAGAAATATAGGAGAAAAGTCCAGGCAGACTGGCAGAGAGGCATACTTATAGAAATATAGGAGAAAAGTCCAAGCAGACTGGCATAAAACCATACTTATAGAAATATAGGAGAAAAGTCCAGGCGAACTGGCAGAGAGGCATACTTATAGAAATATAGGAGAAAAGTCCAGCCCGCTGGCAGAAAGCCATACTTATAGAAATATAGGAGAAAAGTCCAGGCAGACTGGCATAAAACCATACTTATAGAAATATAGGAGAAATGTCCAGGCGAACTGGCAGAGAGGCATACTTATAGAAATATGGGAGAAAAGTCCAGGCAGACTGGCAGAAAGCCATACTTATAGAAATATAGGAGAAAAGTCCAGGCAGACTGGCAGAAAGCCATACTTATAGAAATATGGGAGAAAAGTCCAGGCGGACTGGCAGAAAGCCATACTTATAAAAATATAGGAGAAAAGTCCAGGCAGACTGGCAGAAAGCCATACTTATAGAAATATGGGAGAAAAGTCCAGGCAGACTGGCAGAAAGCCATACTTATAGAAATATAGGAGAAAAGTCCAGGCAGACTGGCAGAAAGCCATACTTATAGAAATATGGGAGAAAAGTCCAGGCGGACTGGCAGAAAGCCATACTTATAGAAATATAGGAGAAAAGTCCAGGCAGACTGGCAGAAAGCCATACTTATAGAAATATAGGAGAAAAGTCCAGGCGGACTGGCAGAAAGCCATACTTATAGAAATATGGGAGAAACGTCCAGGCGGACTGGCAGAAAGCCATACTTATAGAAATATGGGAGAGGACGGGAAACAAATTGTAGTACATATTGAGGAATTTCCAATGCTAGCCATGGTGGGAAAATATACGCTCGAGCACTAGACCAAATATTAAAGAACTGTTATTGATCACCCCCTTAGTCTAGAAAAAACTTGAATTTAGAAAATATAAAGGGTGCCCAGACATTATATTCACTTCTTTTGTAATCTTGGCTTCTGCAATGACTCTACTCTTTGCCCGCGTACATAGTCCGTCTCAGTTTTCTTATCCTGCTCATTGAATCAATTAGTATGCAGGCGTGGGCGTAGTCTTGTGACTATGCAAATACTGATGCATCCACACAAACACTGAGTATTTCTCCACACAAGCAGAGAGACATCCACTGACACATTAATACCCACACACACTCCGAGGAGAGTATACAACAATCACGTCTATAACAAAGCACAGACAATATCATCATAACACACTGATATATCAACAGAAATGTAAACATGTACATATGAACAACAAACAACATACTTGTATTGGCTGGCGTCATCAGTTGTGATGTTGTATGCAGTGAAATAAATAGTGTTATCATCGGGACCGTGTGTGACTATCAACACCTCCAACCGATATAAAACACGGTCTACTGACTCCATGAACAAAATCACTGGGTCCTGTAATCAAGAGAGTGAAGACAAAATAAGTCAACAAAACTACATGTGTAACAATCATCTGGAATTACAAATGTTTGCCGTTATTCAAACATATATGTCAGCATTGTTTAAGTAAAAATTGTTGAAAATACATATTTATATTTATTTCATTGTCAACCCTTTGTCACAATGTTTTCCCTTTTGTCGGGTGATTATGAAAGTTTTTTTGTTTCTTCGAGATATAGAAATATATCGTAACCTTTACTTGATTACAAAAATAGAACTTAATCTATCGATTATTAGTCCCATCAATCCCATTAAATTCGAATAACCCCATCAGTTCGATTTGTTACAACGGTTCGTTTAGTCTAAATATCTAATAATTAGTCCCATTAATCTGGTTAGCCGCATTATTCCGATTAATCCCATTAGTCCGGAGAGTTCGATTAGTCCCTTTAGTCCCGTGAGATCGATAAGTCCCATTAGTTCAATTAGTCTCATTATCCTTATTAGACTCATTAGTCCCATTAATCCCATATGTTTAATTACTCCGATTAGTCCCACTAGTTCGTTTTATCCGATTAGCCCCATTAATTCGTTCCATAAGTCGATTAATCCAATTAGTTCCTTTAGTTCGATTAGACCCATTAGTTCGAATAGTACTATTAGTCCCGATAGTCATGTTAGTTCGATTAGTCCCATAAATCCGATTAGTCATATTAATCCAATTAGTCCGATCAATTCAAATAGTTCAATTAGTTTGATTAGTCCAACTTGCTCGATTAGTCACGTTAGTTCGTTCAATCTCATTAGTCCCATTACTTCGATTAGTCACATTAGTTCGCTCCGTCCCATTAGTTCGATTAGTCCCATTACTTCGATTAGTCACATTAGTTCGCTCAACCCTATAGTCCCCATAGTCCCATTATTTCGCTCAGTCCCTATAGTCCATATAGTCCCATTATTTCGCTCAGTCCCTATAGTACATATAGTCCCATTATTTCGCTCAGTCCCTATAGTACATATAGTCCCATTATTTCGCTCAGTCCCTATAGCCCATATAGTCCCATTATTTCGCTCAGTCCCTATAGTACATATAGTCCCATTATTTCGCTCAGTCCCTATAGTACATATAGTCCCATTATTTCGCTCAGTCCCTATAGTACATATAGTCCCATTATTTCGCTCAGTCCCTATAGTACATATAGTCCCATTATTTCGCTCAGTCCCTATAGCCCATATAGTCCCATTATTTCGCTCAGTCCCTATAGTCCATATAGTCCCATTATTTCGCTCAGTCCCTATAACCCATATAGTCCCATTATTTCGCTCAGTCCCTATAGCCCATATAGTCCCATTATTTCGCTCAGTCCCTATAGTCCATATAGTCCCATTATTTCGCTCAGTCCCTATAGTCCATATAGTCCCATTATTTCGCTCAGTCCCTATAGTCCATATAGTCCCATTATTTCGCTCAGTCCCTATAGTCCATATAGTCCCATTATTTCGCTCAGTCCCTATAGTCCATATAGTCCCATTATTTCGCTCAGTCCCTATAGTCCATATAGTCCCATTATTTCGCTCAGTCCTATAGTACATATAGTCCCATTATTTAGCTCAGTCCTTATAGTACATATAGTCCCATTAGTTCGATAAGTCACATCAGTTCGCTCAGTCCCATTAGTTCGATAAGTCACATCAGTTCGCTCAGTCCCATTAGTTCGATTAGCTACATCATTTCCCTCAGTCCCATTATTTTCATTAGTTCGATAAGTCACATCAGTTTACTCAGTCCCATTATTTTCATTAGTTCGATAAGTCACATTTGTTTACTCAGTCCCATTATTTTCATTAGTTCGATAAGTCACATTTGTTTACTCAGTCCCATTATTTTCATTAGTTGGATAAGACACACAGTTTGCTAAGTTCCATTATTTTAATTAGTTCGTTCAGTGCGTTTAGTCCCCATAGCCCCATTAGTTCCATCAATCAGATCAATCCAATTAGTTCAATCAGTCCCAATATTCCCATGATTACGATTAATCCATTAGCCCGTTTAGCCCCATTGGTTTGATAAGTCCTAATAGTCAAATTAGTCCCACTAGTGCCAGTAGTCCAATTAGTTAGCCTAATGAATAAGAAGACAAAAACAAAAGTTATTTTTTAAATTTTAAACTGAGGATACAAACACAACCGAAAACTTCAGGAATTGAAACGCATTCCCTTATTTCAACGAATCTTGAGTGTGAGTGTTGTAGTGCGTCAGATGATCACAGTCTGAATCTGTTTAAGTATTCAGAGATAGAGAGAAACATCCCTGCCCGAACATCGTTGCACTGTGAATACGTATATGATGATTTATATAACTACAGGTAATGTTGACAATTCAAAACTTTCTGACAAGTAACTTGGAAATATCTACCAATGGAAAGTTATCAAGCCTTTTTTCAGTGGAAATCGAGAATAGAAAAAAGATGACAGTGTCAAAGCGGTCTGAAATTATGGCAAGAAAATTGTTTCCTTCCACATAGACAATACACAAGCCCAGACTCAAGCACCACATTTCCATGATGTTATTATATATGTGTAACTACCATTTTCTGACTTGGGTATGTCCAGGCATAGAGAAGAATGGACACACGCCACTTTTGTCTAGCGTTAACGAGATTATAGATAGGAACTAATGCAACCACACAGCGATAGTTAACGTTAGGAATAAACTATTGGAGCACGTCTTCCTCTACATAAGGAAGAGTTGTTCTAAGAGACAAGTTCAAACGGTACGAGAACATGTCAAGACGGCGTGATCGAAAGAGATAAATGTACGAATAATGAAAACAGTCGAAGATTTGATACATACATAGAATTTAAGAGGACATCCACAGGAATAAAACACTGCGATCGAGGTTCTCTCCCTGATGTTTAACGGGAAATGGAGAAGGAAGACAGAGCATAGAACACAGAGTGACAAGACGAACGTTATTCAAGAGCAAGCTTTATTTGAATGTTTAAGTGAAACAGATAACAGGCTTGGCGTTTTTTTCTAGAGATCAGTGATGTTGTCATGGAGTAGGGATAGAGTTGAGGTTAGTGAACTATCTACTGAGTGTAGGAGGTCTGGTTGGTAGGACAGCGGTTAGTGAACTATCTACTGAGTGTAGGAGGTCTGGTTGGTAGAGCAGCGGTTAGTGAACTATCTACTGAGTGTAGGAGGTCTGGTTGGTAGAGCAGTAGTTAGTGAACTATCTACTGAGTGTAGGAGGTCTGGTTGGTAGAGCAGTAGTTAGTGAACTATCTACTGAGTGTAGGAGGTCTGGTTGGTAGAGCAGTAGTTAGTGAACTATCTACTGGGTGTAGGAGGTCTGGTTGGTAGAGCAGCGGTTAGTGAACTATCTACTGAGTGTAGGAGGTCTGGTTGGTAGAGCAGTAGTTAGTGAACTATCTACTGAGTGTAGGAGGTCTGGTTGGTAGAGCAGCGGTTAGTGAACTATCTACTGAGTGTAGAGGTCTGGTTGGTAGAGCAGTAGTTAGTGAACTATCTACTGAGTGTAGGAGGTCTGGTTGGTAGAGCAGTAGTTAGTGAACTATCTACTGGGTGTAGGAGGTCTGGTTGGTAGAGCAGTAGTTAGTGAACTATCTACTGAGTGTAGGAGGTCTGGTTGGTAGGACAGCGGTTAGTGAACTATCTACTGGGTGTAGGAGGTCTGGTTGGTAGAGCAGCGGTTAGTGAACTATCTACTGAGTGTAGGAGGTCTGGTGGTAGGACAGCGGTTAGTGAACTATCTACTGGGTGTAGGAGGTCTGGTTGGTAGGACAGCGGTTAGTGAACTATCTACTGGGTGTAGGAGGTCTGGTTGGTAGAGCAGCGGTTAGTGAACTATCTACTGGGTGTAGGAGTCTGGTTGGTAGAGCAGTAGTTAGTGAACTATCTACTGGGTGTAGGAGGTCTGGTTGGTAGAGCAGTAGTTAGTGAACTATCTACTGGGTGTAGGAGGTCTGGTTGGTAGAGCAGCGGTTAGTGAACTATCTACTGGGTGTAGGAGGTCTGGTTGGTAGAGCAGTAGTTAGTGAACTATCTACTGGGTGTAGGAGGTCTGGTTGGTAGAGCAGTAGTTAGTGAACTATCTACTGGGTGTAGGAGGTCTGGTTGGTAGAGCAGCGGTTAGTGAACTATCTACTGGGTGTAGGAGGTCTGGTTGGTAGAGCAGTAGTTAGTGAACTATCTACTGGGTGTAGGAGGTCTGGTTGGTAGAGCAGTAGTTAGTGAACTATCTACTGGGTGTAGGAGGTCTGGTTGGTAGAGCAGTAGTTAGTGAACTATCTACTGGGTGTAGGAGGTCTGGTTGGTAGAGGAGCGGTTAGTGAACTATCTACTGGGTGTAGGAGGTCTGGTTGGTAGGACAGCGGTTAGTGAACTATCTACTGGGTGTAGGAGGTCTGGTTGGTAGGACAGCGGTTAGTGAACTATCTACTGGGTGTAGGAGGTCTGGTTGGTAGAGGAGCGGTTAGTGAACTATCTACTGAGTGTAGGAGGTCTGGTTGGTAGAGGAGCGGTTAGTGAACTATCTACTGGGTGTAGGAGGTCTGGTTGGTAGAGGAGCGGTTAGTGAACTATCTACTGGGTGTAGGAGGTCTGGTTGGTAGAGGAGCGGTTAGTGAACTATCTACTGGGTGTAGGAGGTCTGGTTGGTAGAGCAGCGGTTAGTGAACTATCTACTGGGTGTAGGAGGTCTGGTTGGTAGAGCAGTAGTTAGTGAACTATCTACTGGGTGTAGGAGGTCTGGTTGGTAGAGCAGTAGTTAGTGAACTATCTACTGGGTGTAGGAGGTCTGGTTGGTAGAGCAGCGGTTAGTGAACTATCTACTGAGTGTAGGAGGTCTGGTTGGTAGAGCAGCGGTTAGTGAACTATCTACTGAGTGTAGGAGGTCTGGTTGGTAGAGCAGTGGTTAGTGAACTATCTACTGAGTGTAGGAGGTCTGGTTGGTAGAGCAGCGGTTAGTGAACTATCTACTGAGTGTAGGAGGTCTGGTTGGTAGGACAGCGGTTAGTGAACTATCTACTGAGTGTAGGAGGTCTGGTTGGTAGGACAGCGGTTAGTGAACTATCTACTGAGTGTAGGAGGTCTGGTTGGTAGGACAGCGGTTAGTGAACTATCTACTGGGTGTGGGAGGTCTGGTTGGTAGAGCAGCGGTTAGTGAACTATCTACTGAGTGTAGGAGATCTGGTTGGTAGAGCAGCGGTTAGTGAACTATCTACTGGTGTAGGAGGTCTGGTTGGTAGAGCAGTAGTTAGTGAACTATCTACTGGGTGTAGGAGATCTGGTTGGTAGAGCAGCCGTTAGTGAACTATCTACTGAGTTAGTGAACTATCTACTGAGTAGGGTCTGGTTGGTAGAGCAGCGGTTAGTGAACTATCTACTGAGTGTGGGAGGTCTGAATGGTAGAGCAGCGGTTAGTGAACTATCTACTGAGTGTGGGAGGTCTGGTTGGTAGAGCAGCGGTTAGTGAACTATCTACTGAGTGTAGGAGGTCTGGTTGGTAGAGCAGTAGTTAGTGAACTATCTACTGGGTGTAGGAGATCTGGTTGGTAGAGCAGCCGTTAGTGAACTATCTACTGAGTGTAGGGGGTCTGGTTGGTAGAGCAGCGGTTAGTGAACTATCTACTGAGTGTGGGAGGTCTGATTGGTAGAGCAGCGGTTAGTGAACTATCTACTGAGTGTGGGAGGTCTGGTTGGTAGAGCAGCGGTTAGTGAACTATCTACTGAGTGTAGGAGATCTGGTTGGTAGAGCAGCGGTTAGTGAACTATCTACTGAGTGTGAGAGGTCTGGCTGGTAGAGCAGCGGTTAGTGAACTATCTACTGAGTGTGGGACGTCTGGTTTTCTAGAGCAGCGGTTAGTGAACTATCTACTGAGTGTAGGAGATCTGGTTGGTAGAGCAGCGGTTAGTGAACTATCTACTGAGTGTAGGAGATCTGGTTTTCTAGAGCAGCGGTTAGTGAACTATCTACTGAGTGTGGGAGGTCTGGTTTTCTAGAGCAGCGGTTAGTGAACTATCTACTGAGTGTAGGAGATCTGGTTGGTAGAGCAGCGGTTAGTGAACTATCTACTGAGTGTGGGAGGTCTGGTTTTCTAGAGCAGCGGTTAGTGAACTATCTACTGAGTGTGAGAGGTCTGGCTTTCTAGAGCACGGTTAGTGAACTATCTACTGAGTGTGGGAGGTCTGGCTGGTAGAGCAGCGGTTAGTGAACTATCTACTGAGGGTAGGAGGTCTGGTTGGTAGAGCAGCGGTTAGTGAACTATCTACTGAGTGTGAGAGGTCTGGCTGGTAGAGCAGCGGTTAGTGAACTATCTACTGAGTGTGAGAGGTCTGGCTGGTAGAGCAGCGGTTAGTGAACTATGTACTGAGTGTGAGAGGTCTGGCTGGTAGAGCAGCGGTTAGTGAACTATCTAATGAGGGTAGGAGGTCTGGTTGGTAGAGCAGCGGTTAGTGAACTATCTACTGAGTGTGAGAGGTCTGGTTGGTAGAGCAGCGGTTAGTGAACTATCTACTAAGTGTGAGAGGTCTGGTGGTAGAGCAGCGGTTAGTGAACTATCTACTGAGTTTGGGAGGTCAGGTTGATTGAGCAGCGGTTAGTGAACTATCTACTGAGTGTGAGAGGTCTGGCTGGTAGAGCACGGTTAGTGAACTATCTACTGAGTGTAGGAGGTCAGGTTGATTGAGCAGCGGTTAGTGAACTATCTACTGAGTGTAGGAGGTCAGGTTGATTGAGCAGCGGTTAGTGAACTATCTACTGAGTGTGGGAGGTCAGGTTGATTGAGCAGCGGTTAGTGAACTATCTACTGAGTGTGGGAGGTCAGGTGATAGAGCAGCGATTAGTGAACTATGTACTGAGTTGTAGAGGTCTGGCTGGTAGAGCAGCGGTTAGTGAACTATCTACTGAGTGTGTGAGGTCTGGCTGGTAGAGCAGCGGTTAGTGAACTATCTGCTGAGTGTAGGAGGTCTGGTTGGTAGAGCAGCGGTTAGTGAACTATCTACTGAGTGTGTGAGGTCTGGCTGGTAGAGCAGCGGTTAGTGAACTATCTACTGAGTGTGGGAGGTCAGGTTGATTGAGCAGCGTTTAGTGAACTATCTGCTGAGTGTGTGAGGTCTGGCTGGTAGAGCAGCGGTTAGTGAACTATCTACTGAGTGGGAGGTCAGGTTGATTGAGCAGCGGTTAGTGAACTATCTACTGAGTGTAGGAGGTCTGGTTGGTAGAGCAGCGGTTAGTGGACTATCTACTGAGTGTGGGAGGTCAGGTTGATTGAGCAGCGGTTAGTGAACTATCTACTGAGTGTAGGAGGTCTGGTTGGTAGAGCAGCGGTTAGTGGACTATCTACTGAGTGTGGGAGGTCAGGTTGATAGAGCAGCGGTTAGTGAACTATGTACTGAGTTGTAGAGGTCTGGCTGGTAGAGCAGCGGTTAGTGAACTATCTACTGAGTGTGGGAGGTCAGGTTGATTGAGCAGCGTTTAGTGAACTATCTACTGAGTGTGTGAGGTCTGGCTGGTAGAGCAGCGGTTAGTGAACTATCTACTGAGTGTGGGAGGTCAGGTTGATTGAGCAGCGGTTAGTGAACTATCTACTGAGTGTGAGAGTTCTGGCTGGTACAGCAACGGTTAGTGAACTATCTACTGAGTGTGAGAGGTCTGTCTGGTACAGCAACGGTTAGTGAACTATATACTGAGTGTGAGAGGTCTGGCTGGTACAGCAACGGTAAGTGAACTATCTACTGAGTGTGAGAGGTCTGGCTAGTAGAGCAGTGCTGAGTGAACTATCTACTGAATGTGAGAGGTCTGGCTAGTAGAGCAGTTCTGAGTGAACTATCTACTGAGTGTGAGAGGTCTGGCTAGTAGAGCAGTGCTGAATGAACTATCTACTGAGTGTGAGAGGTCTGGCTGGTACAGCAACGATTAGTGAACTATCTACTGAGTGTGAGAGGTCTGGCTAGTAGAGCAGTGCTGAGTGAACTATCTACTGAGTGTGAGAGGTCTGGCTGGTACAACAACGATTAGTGAACTATCTACTGAGTGTGAGAGGTCTGGCTGGTAGAGCACGGTTAGTGAACTATCTACTGAGTGTAGGAGGTCAGGTTGATTGAGCAGCGGTTAGTGAACTATCTACTGAGTGTAGGAGGTCAGGTTGATTGAGCAGCGGTTAGTGAACTATCTACTGAGTGTGGGAGGTCAGGTTGATTGAGCAGCGGTTAGTGAACTATCTACTGAGTGTGGGAGGTCAGGTTGATAGAGCAGCGGTTAGTGAACTATGTACTGAGTTGTAGAGGTCTTGCTGGTAGAGCAGCGGTTAGTGAACTATCTACTGAGTGTGTGAGGTCTGGCTGGTAGAGCAGCGGTTAGTGAACTATCTGCTGAGTGTAGGAGGTCTGGTTGGTAGAGCAGCGGTTAGTGAACTATCTACTGAGTGTGGGAGGTCTGGTTGGTAGAGCAGCGGTTAGTGAACTATCTACTGAGTGTAGGAGATCTGGTTGGTAGAGCAGCGGTTAGTGAACTATCTACTGAGTGTGAGAGGTCTGGCTGGTAGAGCAGCGGTTAGTGAACTATCTACTGAGTGTGGGACGTCTGGTTTTCTAGAGCAGCGGTTAGTGAACTATCTACTGAGTGTAGGAGATCTGGTTGGTAGAGCAGCTGTTAGTGAACTATCTACTGAGTGTAGGAGATCTGGTTTTACTAGAGCAGCGGTTAGTGAACTATCTACTGAGTGTGGGAGGTCTGGTTTTCTAGAGCAGCGGTTAGTGAACTATCTACTGAGTGTAGGAGATCTGGTTGGTAGAGCAGCGGTTAGTGAACTATCTACTGAGTGTGGGAGGTATGGTTTTCTAGAGCAGCGGTTAGTGAACTATCTACTGAGTGTGAGAGGTCTGGTTTTCTAGAGCACGGTTAGTGAACTATCTACTGAGTGTGGGAGGTCTGGCTGGTAGAGCAGCGGTTAGTGAACTATCTACTGAGGGTAGGAGGTCTGGTTGGTAGAGCAGCGGTTAGTGAACTATCTACTGAGTGTGAGAGGTCTGGCTGGTAGAGCAGCGGTTAGTGAACTATCTACTGAGTGTGAGAGGTCTGGCTGGTAGAGCAGCGGTTAGTGAACTATGTACTGAGTGTGAGAGGTCTGGTTTTCTAGAGCACGGTTAGTGAACTATCTACTGAGTGTGGGAGGTCTGGCTGGTAGAGCAGCGGTTAGTGAACTATCTACTGAGGGTAGGAGGTCTGGTTGGTAGAGCAGCGGTTAGTGAACTATCTACTGAGTGTGAGAGGTCTGGTTGGTAGAGCAGCGGTTAGTGAACTATCTACTGAGTTTGGGAGGTCAGGTTGATTGAGCAGCGGTTAGTGAACTATCTACTGAGTGTGAGAGGTCTGGCTGGTAGAGCACGGTTAGTGAACTATCTACTGAGTGTAGGAGGTCAGGTTGATTGAGCAGCGGTTAGTGAACTATCTACTGAGTGTAGGAGGTCAGGTTGATTGAGCAGCGGTTAGTGAACTATCTACTGAGTGTGGGAGGTCAGGTTGATTGAGCAGCGGTTAGTGAACTATCTACTGAGTGTGGGAGGTCAGGTTGATAGAGCAGCGATTAGTGAACTATGTACTGAGTTGTAGAGGTCTGGCTGGTAGAGCAGCGGTTAGTGAACTATCTACTGAGTGTGTGAGGTCTGGCTGGTAGAGCAGCGGTTAGTGAACTATCTGCTGAGTGTAGGAGGTCTGGTTGGTAGAGCAGCGGTTAGTGAACTATCTACTGAGTGTGTGAGGTCTGGCTGGTAGAGCAGCGGTTAGTGAACTATATAATATATAGTTCCCCATATAATAATATTTATGTATTATTATTTGTACCTAGTGAACTATCTACTGAGTGTGGGAGGTCAGGTTGATTGAGCAGCGTTTAGTGAACTATCTGCTGAGTGTGTGAGGTCTGGCTGGTAGAGCAGCGGTTAGTGAACTATCTACTGAGTGTGGGAGGTCAGGTTGATTGAGCAGCGGTTAGTGAACTATCTACTGAGTGTGGAGGTCAGGTTGATTGAGCAGCGGTTAGTGAACTATCTACTGAGTGTAGGAGGTCTGGTTGGTAGAGCAGCGGTTAGTGGACTATCTACTGAGTGTGGGAGGTCAGGTTGATTGAGCAGCGGTTAGTGAACTATCTACTGAGTGTAGGAGGTCTGGTTGGTAGAGCAGCGGTTAGTGGACTATCTACTGAGTGTGGGAGGTCAGGTTGATAGAGCAGCGGTTAGTGAACTATGTACTGAGTTGTAGAGGTCTGGCTGGTAGAGCAGCGGTTAGTGAACTATCTACTGAGTGTGGGAGGTCAGGTTGATTGAGCAGCGTTTAGTGAACTATCTACTGAGTGTGTGAGGTCTGGCTGGTAGAGCAGCGGTTAGTGAACTATCTACTGAGTGTGGGAGGTCAGGTTGATTGAGCAGCGGTTAGTGAACTATCTACTGAGTGTGAGAGTTCTGGCTGGTACAGCAACGGTTAGTGAACTATCTACTGAGTGTGAGAGGTCTGTCTGGTACAGCAACGGTTAGTGAACTATATACTGAGTGTGAGAGGTCTGGCTGGTACAGCAACGGTAAGTGAACTATCTACTGAGTGTGAGAGGTCTGGCTAGTAGAGCAGTGCTGAGTGAACTATCTACTGAATGTGAGAGGTCTGGCTAGTAGAGCAGTGCTGAGTGAACTATCTACTGAGTGTGAGAGGTCTGGCTAGTAGAGCAGTGCTGAATGAACTATCTACTGAGTGTGAGAGGTCTGGCTGGTACAGCAACGATTAGTGAACTATCTACTGAGTGTGAGAGGTCTGGCTAGTAGAGCAGTGCTGAGTGAACTATCTACTGAGTGTGAGAGGTCTGGCTGGTACAACAACGATTAGTGAACTATCTACTGAGTGTGAGAGGTCTGGCTGGTAGAGCAGCGGTTAGTGAACTATCTACTGAGTGTAGGAGGTCTGGTTGGTAGAGCAGCGGTTAGTGAACTATCTACTGAGTGTGAGAGGTCTGGTTGGTAGAGCAGCGGTTAGTGAACTATCTACTGAGTGTGAGAGGTCTGGTTGGTAGAGCAGCGGTTAGTGAACTATCTACTGAGTTTGGGAGGTCAGGTTGATTGAGCAGCGGTTAGTGAACTATCTACTGAGTGTGAGAGGTCTGGCTGGTAGAGCACGGTTAGTGAACTATCTACTGAGTGTAGGAGGTCAGGTTGATTGAGCAGCGGTTAGTGAACTATCTACTGAGTGTAGGAGGTCAGGTTGATTGAGCAGCGGTTAGTGAACTATCTACTGAGTGTGGGAGGTCAGGTTGATTGAGCAGCGGTTAGTGAACTATCTACTGAGTGTGGGAGGTCAGGTTGATAGAGCAGCGGTTAGTGAACTATCTACTGAGTGTGAGAGGTCTGGCTTTCTAGAGCACGGTTAGTGAACTATCTACTGAGTGTGTGAGGTCTGGCTGGTAGAGCAGCGGTTAGTGAACTATCTGCTGAGTGTAGGAGGTCTGGTTGGTAGAGCAGCGGTTAGTGAACTATCTACTGAGTGTGTGAGGTCTGGCTGGTAGAACAGCGGTTAGTGAACTATCTACTGAGTGTGGGAGGTCAGGTTGATTGAGCAGCGTTTAGTGAACTATCTGCTGAGTGTGTGAGGTCTGGCTGGTAGAGCAGCGGTTAGTGAACTATCTACTGAGTGTGGGAGGTCAGGTTGATTGAGCAGCGTTTAGTGAACTATCTGCTGAGTGTGTGAGGTCTGGCTGGTAGAGCAGCGGTTAGTGAACTATCTACTGAGTGTGGGAGGTCAGGTTAATTTAGCAGCGGTTAGTGAACTATCTACTGAGTGTGGGAGGTCAGGTTGATTGAGCAGCGGTAGTGAACTATCTACTGAGTGTAGGAGGTCTGGTTGGTAGAGCAGCGGTTAGTGGACTATCTACTGAGTGTGGAGGTCAGGTTGATTGAGCAGCGGTTAGTGAGCTATCTACTGAGTGTAGGAGGTCTGGTTGGTAGAGCAGCGGTTAGTGGACTATCTACTGAGTGTGGGAGGTCAGGTTGATAGAGCAGCGGTTAGTGAACTATGTACTGAGTTGTAGAGGTCTGGCTGGTAGAGCAGCGGTTAGTGAACTATCTACTGAGTGTGGGAGGTCAGGTTGATTGAGCAGCGTTTAGTGAACTATCTACTGAGTGTGTGAGGTCTGGCTGGTAGAGCAGCGGTTAGTGAACTATATACTGAGTGTGAGAGTTCTGGCTGGTACAGCAACGGTTAGTGAACTATCTACTGAGTGTGAGAGGTCTGTCTGGTACAGCAACGGTTAGTGAACTATATACTGAGTGTGAGAGGTCTGGCTGGTACAGCAACGGTAAGTGAACTATCTACTGAGTGTGAGAGGTCTGGCTAGTAGAGCAGTGCTGAGTGAACTATCTACTGAGTGTGAGAGGTCTGGCTAGTAGAGCAGTGCTGAATGAACTATCTACTGAGTGTGAGAGGTCTGGCTGGTACAGCAACGATTAGTGAACTATCTACTGAGTGTGAGAGGTCTGGCTGTAGAGCAGTGCTGAGTGAACTATTTACTGAGTATGAGAGGTTTGGCTGGTACAGCAACGATTAGTGAACTATCTACTGAGTGTGAGAGGTCTGGCTAGTAGAGCAGTGCTGAATGAACTATCTACTGAGTGTGAGAGGTCTGGCTGGTACAGCAACGATTAGTGAACTATCTACTGAGTGTGAGAGGTCTGGCTGGTAGAGCAGTGCTGAGTGAACTATTTACTGAGTATGAGAGGTCTGGCTGGTAGAGCAGTGCTGAGTGAACTATCTACTGAGTGTGAGAGGTCTGGCTGGTACAGCAACGATTAGTGAACTATCTACTGAGTGTGAGAGGTCTGGCTGGTAGAGCAGTGCTGAGTGAACTATTTACTGAGGACATGAATGATATATCAAATAACGCTGCGAGGACCGTACATAATATACATAACAGAATAAAAAGACATAAATGGGTGTAATAAGTAGATACAAAGCTAACAGTTAAAAGCAATTCCATATGAAATTTGTCATGCACATAATAAATTATTACTTTCCCTGCATTATTTGGTAACTCTGAGACCAATACTGTAATTGGTTGTTGGTACTTGTCAAAGACTTTGAGGCCAAATGCACGTCTATTATGAAAATATGTCGACTTGAATAAAGTAAAACAAAATTACCAACAGTTTATACATGAACTAACTATATTGACTATGAGAAAATCCTGATGAAAAACTTACAACAAAATGGCAATACATAAAGAAAAAACATACACAAAACTTGCGATATCTTACCAAAAAAAGGAAAGAACGAAATGAAAGGGATAACTAACGCCATCTTAGAAAAGAATGGTAGAAAGAAGACAAGCTAACAACACTGTCCAATTCAAGAAAATAGAATGTGAAATACTGAAAATGTGGAAAAATACAAAGAAGACTGGTTGAGCCCAGAGGTGTCTAGAAATCGAATGCACGCAGAAATAAAGAGAATGAGTAATAAAATAAAAAGACAACCGGATGCATTGCAGACACAAAAAGGAACAATACTAACAGACAATTAGAATTAAATATATAGATGGAAAGAATAGATAACAGAACTATTTCATGATCAAACATTTTAATGTCATTAAAAATATAGTAAAATCAAAGCTAACAACAACAGGGCTAAAACTAAGAAGAGCAAAATGTTATATCTTCTCAACATTCCTGGATCCTGCAGAAACAATGAGATTAGCCAAGAAAAAATAAATGAAAATTGAAGCCTTTTAAATGTGGATATAAAGAAGAATAGGTAGAAGTTGATGGAAAGAAAAGAAAACAAACAATGAAGTCTTAAAACAGCTAACAATAAAAAGAGAACTGCACAAAAGAAATAAAAAAAAGCAAATGCGATTTTTAGGAAATGTTTAAAAGACACAACAGCTTACTAATAGTAATCTAGGAAGGGTAAATGCAGGATAAGTTAGGCAGAGACAGACTAAACTAACATGGACGAGTAGTATCAGAAGATGAACAAGTCAACATATAACAACCTGCACCATCAAAGCAAGAGACAGAGCAGAATGGCGCTCCATGGTAGCCAACCTTCGATGCGGAGACGGCACTCAATAATGATAAGGAAATTGAATTCTATAATTCTACTCTTACTGTCATTAACATAAAGCTTCTTCTCTCTTCTTCTTTCCTTCCGCATTTGCCTTTCAGCGCCGATCCATTGGTTGACCTTCCTCAACAATAGCGCAGCTAGCAACCTGTCCGCTCTTTCATTTCCCCTTATTCACCGCATGGGACGTAGACAGGTGACCTTACGTATTATACACTTCTGCAATGACGCTACCCATTGCACGCGTACAGAGCCCGCCTCCACTTTTCTGATCATGCTCATCGAATCACTCAGGATACAGCATGGGTGTAGTCTTGTGACTAACCAGATGAATGCCTTGGTCACTGCCATCATCTCCATCGTCATGCTACTCGTGGTCATAACGTATGCACCACTGTCTTCCTTGACTATTCTGCTGCTGAGAGTGCTGTAAATGCCTATGCACTCCATTGGTGTCGTATTACATATCCGTCTGTATAGATGACTGCCTCTTTCTCATCGGTGTTATCCCAGATAAGACCGTTGACCTCATCATTGACCACGACTGAGTCCTGTTCCCTACATTTCCTGTTGAGTGTGTCAATACACGAGAATGTCCCCCTGAATGACGTAGGCACAGTTATCCACTCCTCGCCAACGTTGATATTGGTAAGCCCACAGACCTGTTTGATGACATCTTCTGCTCGTCCCACCCACGATTTACCCTTATTTAGCCTGACACCCTTCTCTGTGTTGAGCGCATGATGTAATGGATGCTCGTTATCTGCACTTATATTCATGTATGCTCGTTCTCTCCGGATCTTGATCCTGTCATCCATGCTTGGAAAGTCAAGAAGATACCTCATTGCTGCACAGGGAATGTCTCTATACGTCCCAAGATAATGCGCATGGCTTCATTCTGTATTTTCTCCAGCTTATCAAATTGCGTCTTACTGACTGTAAGAATTGCCAGGGCACATTCGATGGGTGCGAGGACTAGTCCCTGGAACAGACGGGTAAGTAGCCTCTGCTCGATGTTGGCAGCTGCCATGACCTTCAAGGCAGAGAATCCTTGAGATGGAGAACGTTGGGATGGAGATTGTATTGGACAGTGTCCGTACAGTGCCTCTTGATGTATTACCTTCTTCGACAATACGGATGATGCCTGTCCAATGATTTGAAAACCTTTGTTGGATCTTGTGTCTGTTTGTTGTTTGCGAATTATCGTTTGTCACTAGATTTACCAGGTATTAAATTAATCTACTTGTTTTAGTTGTCTGCAATCTATAGTTATGTTGATGTTCTAATTCTCTTTTGTGATATTTGATGACTTCTTTTTTATTGACGTTGATTTTCCTGTTGTATTATTAACAGAAATGGTTAGACGACAGTTAGGAAGATAGAGAAAAACAAACATAGAAACAAACAAAGATAAATTTACAAATTTTTAAATGTAATTCTTCAATTAACTTACCGCTTGTAGAAACGGCACCACCACAGGTATGCATTTCACTTGCGAAAAGATGAAAGTGTCGTTATATTCCTTCTTTTGCTTGGAGTTGTCACAGTAGCCGTTTAAAATAGACATAAAGTCTAGAACTCTCGGTGATAAACCTTAACAGAAGGAACATTACTTTGACAGTTAGAGATTTAACTCAAAGAGGATATCGATGTCAACAAATTGTGTACATTCTACTATGTTGTTACTTTAAACTTAAATTATGTGTTAATTCGTTTGTTTTGGGGGGGGGGGGGGAATTACTGGGACAAGTTGTTGATTTGGGAACTTTATATTCCATTTATTTTATTAAGTATTCCGATGTTCTTAAGCCACGTAACAGCCAATAGATTGGATGGCCTGTACCATAAGAATCCTAACAGGGAAGAGTTTTGTTACAGATTTCTATGTCCATAGATGTATGTCACTGGTGATTAAGTTGTTCTTCTCGTTTGCTAATTTCACAAGATGACCTCGGTATGTTCTCCCTTGGCACATTCAGATTTATTAAACAAAAATGTACTTTAAATTTGAATAATATTTAAGATAAAAATGTCAATACCTCACACAAGAAACATGTATGAAATTTGCTGTATGTGTACAATACGTTTTTTACGTCAGATGTATATGTAAAATACTTTAGTTTAGCGCGCTGTATGTGTAAAATACTTTAGTTTAGCGCGCTGTATGTGTAAAATACTTTAGTTTAGCGCGCTGTATGTGTAAAATACTTTAGTTTAGCGCGCTGTATGTGTAAAATCAGTTGATTTAGTACGTTGTATATGTAAAATACTTTAGTTTAGCGCGCTGTATGTGTAAAAATCAGTGGTTTAGTACGTTTGTATATGTAAAATATTCTAGTTTAGCACGCTTGTAATGTAAGATGGGGGACTGGTTGGTCTCGAAGTAAGACGCCGGCCTCGAGACAGAGAGGTTGTGGGTTCAAATCCCGGCTACACCGGTTGGGATTTTTTATTTATGATTTCTATCTGCGGCAACTACCCTGGTCTCAGCAGCGAGGCCCTGCTTGAAACGGCAATTACTCGTCGACTGAAAAACAAATATGAGTACCTCCGAAGTCGGAGTTATCTGCCTGTACGGCGAGGGACCCCTGTGCACATTGCTGCCAAGAAAAAATGGATTAGCACGCAAAATTCAGTTCCTAGTCTCTAGGGACTTCATCAGAGGTCAAAGCTGGCGAACGAAAAAAAAAATATATATAAGATACGTTAGTTAAGCCCGCTGTATATGTAAAACACGTCAGTTTAGCACCCGTATATTAAAAATACACTAGTTTAGTACGCTATATATGTAAAACACTCTATTTTAGTATGATGTATATGTAAAATGCTCTAGTATAGTACACTGCATATATAAAATGTGTGTAGTTTAGTACGCCGTATATGTAAAATACGTTATTGTGGTACGTTGTACATGTAAAATACGCTATTTTAACACGATGTCTATGTAGATATATCTTCTAGTCCGTTCAGAAATTCATAATCACACCTGAATTAGTTTTGCGTGATAACGGCTTGTTATTTTGGTTTCAAATTTAGCATGCAATCTTAGAATATTGATGACGCAAAGATTTTGGTATTTTTTATTCCACAAACACAACAGATTTTGTACATCAGCGAATTCCTTTGATCTTTTATGACGATATCACACAAGTTGATTCAAATTTTAGAGTTTACAGTAATCGTGTTAAATTTTCCAGTTTACTGTAATTCTTGTCAGAGGGGTATCTACATAGTGCTTAATTGTGGGTGTTGTTCGTTATGTGTATTTGCAAACATGAATTCAATTGGTTACAATTAGTCTTGTCCTTCGGTCACCATTAGACCCCAGGTGTCCTAACTGCAGCTGGAATTGAATTCATCTTAATTTTAATCGTTCCGAATCTGACGATTCCAAGAGGTTGATAATCATTACTGGCTGGACAAATAGTAATCCATCTCGTTTCCAGTACTCATCTTCCACTTGCAGTACATGTTCAACACACTTCTTCCAGAACGGAATGTCTATTTTTGAGAGAGACTCGCGTGTCAGAACTTCAACATCACACATTTTAAACGTCCTGTTCTGTTCTGCAACTTGTCCTTTGACGTGAGCCCAGACAAGTTCAATTGGATTAAGGTGCACATGATAGGGAGTCGAAGAGAGGTGTGGCCGTATTTCTCAATGATTTTGTCAACATGGTACACCTTTTTCTTATTCGTATTCTTCACAAGTTGTAACAATTCGGGTTTTAAATATGTGTCGTCAAATTTGACATTTTCATTCGCAAGCCATGTCCTAATTTGCTCTTTTGTATTTGATGCAGTAGGCACTTTGTCTTCCTCTGATACGACATTGTGGTATGATGCATTATCCATGACTATGCATGAAGGTCTCTCCGGGATTGGTAAAAGATCGTTCTCCAACCAGTGCCTGAAAATGTTTTCATTCATTTCAGTATGGTAGTCCCTACCGTCGGTACTTTTTGATTGGAAAATAAGTCCCGCATCATGGACAAGGCCGTTTTCAGTGCTTCCAGCATACGTTAATATAATGCGCTAGCCTTTGCTGCTCGGAATTGTTCTTTTGAGTTTGCCATTTACTGACTGCCATTCTTTAGCATAGGTGTGGTGTGCGTTGACCCATGATTCGTCCAAATATACAATATCATACCGTTCACTCCGCCGCTCACGGATCTGTCTCATGTATTTGCTTCTAGCAATGACCAAGTGTGGTTTTTCACAAATAATATTCCTGCCCCCAACATTTTTTATGAAAGTCAAGCCGGCTCCTTTTCCTTCCTTGATTGACATGAGTGCACTCTGAGTCTTGCTTAATCCAACGAGAAAATGACGATTTATTAAGACCAAGCGCGAGTTGCGTTCGTCTCTCTGGGTCATGAATATCACAATATAGATGCCCCATCTTGGATTCCCTAAGGAAGTGCTGATATAGTAAAACAGTAACCTTTTGCATAGTTATAAATTTACATTTCAAACTCATTGTAATTTAGATATAAATGTTGGTATTTAAAGTCAACAAATTGTCTACTGCGTCTTCACAAAATAATAAAGACACGCCTTCCCTTCGCTAATTAATGCCAAGGCCGTGGTGCGTCATGTCGTTCAATAACAATTCAGTTTTGTGCACGGGATTTTCCTGAAGTTAGTGTTTCTGCAATAGCCAAACTATTCTACGTGAACGACCGCACCAAATTAATGTATATATCCTAAAATGTTGTCAAATTCGAACAGGGTGAATTTAATATAGCCTAAAGAAGAAAACTTTTAAACTAGATCAAATTTCTCAGAGCAAAAAATATTTCTATAACGTCATCAATATTCTAAGATTGCATGCAAAATTTGAAAGCAAAATAACAAACGGTTATCACGCATAGCTAATTCAGGTGTGATTATGAATTTTTGAACGGACTATAGTTAAGCTCGCTGTATACGTAAAATGCGGGACAAAATTAAAAACTACCACTTTCGCTGGGCAAAATAGGAATTCCATGAATAATGACAGCATTACGTTGAACTTAAAGGGTAGTCTCATATCTTCCCATTCTCTTCATCTCTACCTCCACTTGTCGTACCCAAGTATTGTTTTCATCATCATCATCATGTGTCATACCGTTGGCGTGGACGATCATGTCCTTCCACAATTTTCTATCTACAGTTAATCGTATCAGTTCTGTTGTTGACTGTTTTCCATGCCATGACACCAAGCTATCCAGTATTTTCTCTCTTTGTCGTCCGCGATCTCTCTTTTCTTTTATTTTGCCAATTGTAACCAAATATTCCAACTCTCCTCTTCTCATGATGTGCCCGAAAAATGTTGATTGTTTCTTTTTTGATGTTTTTTTAGGAGCTGCCTTTTTGTGCTGGCCTGTTTGAGAACTTCCTCATTGGTCTTTTTAGCTGTCCAGGGAACTTTCAACATTCTTCTGAGAAATCCCATCTCTGTGGCCTCTAATCGTCTTTTCATTTGAGTATTGTTTATTGTTCATCTGTATGTGTAAAATCAGTTACAATATTATGATATACAATATTATGATATACAATATTATGATATTTACAATATTATGATATACAATATTATGATATACAATATTATGATATACAATATTATGATATACAATATTATGATATACAATATTATGATATACAATATTATGATATACAATATTATGATATACAATATTATGATGTCAGTATTGTTTTACTGTCCCCTTTACCTTTTTCCCTGGAGAAGATATTTAAAGGTATTTCTAGTAAAGGTATTTCTAGTAAAGGTATTTCTAGTAAAGGTATTTCTAGTAAAGGTATTTCCAGTAAAGGTATTTCTAGTAAAGGAATTTCTTGTAAAGATACTTATTCCAGTGTTATTTTTCTATTTGCGCAAACTCCCATGATTTTTTAAATAATTTTAGTGTAAGTCTTAGCTGTTGTGATCCCTCGTCAAATATACTCATTTAATCTTGCATTTATTTACGATTATGTGAAAGGAAAGCTACGTCATCAGTAAAGTCTAGGTTATCAAGTTGTTTGGTCAGCGACCACTAGATTCCACTCTTGTTGTCTTCTATGAAAATATGATTTTTTTTTTTAAAAGTTAAATCAATTAGAAAATGTATATTTTCACTTGATATTACAAAGTGTTACCAGGCCTATACCAGTTACATATACATCATACTAACATAGTAATTTAACAATGAACGGAATGTACTTCAATCATCTATAAAAGCGTCAACATTTCTAATTTTCTGTTTTAACAATGAACGGAATGTACTTCAATCATCTATAAAAGCGTCAACATTTCTAATTTTCTGTTTTAACAATGAACGGAATGTACTTCAATCATCTATAAAAGCGTCAACATTTCTAATTTTCTGTTTTAACAATGAACGGAATGTACTTCAATCATCTATAAAAGCGTCAACATTTCTAATTTTCTGTTTTAACAATGAACGGAATGTACTTCAATCATCTATAAAAGCGTCAACATTTCTAATTTTTTGTGTTTAACAATGAACGGAATGTACTTCAATCATCTATAAAAGCGTCAACATTTCTAATTTTCTGTTTTAACAATGAACGGAATGTACTTCAATCATCTATAAAAGCGTCAACATTTCTAATTTTCTGTTTTAACAATGAACGGAATGTACTTCAATCATCTATAAAAGCGTCAACATTTCTAATTTTCTGTTTTAACAATGAACGGAATGTACTTCAATCATCTATAAAAGCGTCAACATTTCTAATTTTCTGTTTTAACAATGAACGGAATGTACTTCAATCATCTATAAAAGCGTCAACATTTCTAATTTTCTGTTTTAACAATGAACGGAATGTACTTCAATCATCTATAAAAGCGTCAACATTTCTAATTTTCTGTTTTAACAATGAACGGAATGTACTTCAATCATCTATAAAAGCGTCAACATTTCTAATTTTCTGTTTTAACAATGAACGGAATGTACTTCAATCATCTATAAAAGCGTCAACATTTCTAATTTTCTGTTTTAACAATGAACGGAATGTACTTCAATCATCTATAAAAGCGTCAACATTTCTAATTTTCTGTTTTAACAATGAACGGAATGTACTTCAATCATCTATAAAAGCGTCAACATTTCTAATTTTCTGTTTTAACAATGAACGGAATGTACTTCAATCATCTATAAAAGCGTCAACATTTCTAATTTTCTGTTTTAACAATGAACGGAATGTACTTCAATCATCTATAAAAGCGTCAACATTTCTAATTTTCTGTTTTAACAATGAACGGAATGTACTTCAATCATCTATAAAAGCGTCAACATTTCTAATTTTCTGTTTTAACAATGAACGGAATGTACTTCAATCATCTATAAAAGCGTCAACATTTCTAATTTTCTGTTTTAACAATGAACGGAATGTACTTCAATCATCTATAAAAGCGTCAACATTTCTAATTTTCTGTTTTAACAATGAACGGAATGTACTTCAATCATCTATAAAAGCGTCAACATTTCTAATTTTCTGTTTTAACAATGAACGGAATGTACTTCAATCATCTATAAAAGCGTCAACATTTCTAATTTTCTGTTTTAACAATGAACGGAATGTACTTCAATCATCTATAAAAGCGTCAACATTTCTAATTTTCTGTTTTAACAATGAACGGAATGTACTTCAATCATCTATAAAAGCGTCAACATTTCTAATTTTCTGTTTTAACAATGAACGGAATGTACTTCAATCATCTATAAAAGCGTCAACATTTCTAATTTTCTGTTTTAACAATGAACGGAATGTACTTCAATCATCTATAAAAGCGTCAACATTTCTAATTTTCTGTTTTAACAATGAACGGAATGTACTTCAATCATCTATAAAAGCGTCAACATTTCTAATTTTCTGTTTTAACAATGAACGGAATGTACTTCAATCATCTATAAAAGCGTCAACATTTCTAATTTTCTGTTTTAACAATGAACGGAATGTACTTCAATCATCTATAAAAGCGTCAACATTTCTAATTTTCTGTTTTAACAATGAACGGAATGTACTTCAATCATCTATAAAAGCGTCAACATTTCTAATTTTCTGTTTTAACAATGAACGGAATGTACTTCAATCATCTATAAAAGCGTCAACATTTCTAATTTTCTGTTTTAACAATGAACGGAATGTACTTCAATCATCTATAAAAGCGTCAACATTTCTAATTTTCTGTTTTAACAATGAACGGAATGTACTTCAATCATCTATAAAAGCGTCAACATTTCTAATTTTCTGTTTTAACAATGAACGGAATGTACTTCAATCATCTATAAAAGCGTCAACATTTCTAATTTTCTGTTTTAACAATGAACGGAATGTACTTCAATCATCTATAAAAGCGTCAACATTTCTAATTTTCTGTTTTAACAATGAACGGAATGTACTTCAATCATCTATAAAAGCGTCAACATTTCTAATTTTCTGTTTTAACAATGAACGGAATGTACTTCAATCATCTATAAAAGCGTCAACATTTCTAATTTTCTGTTTTAACAATGAACGGAATGTACTTCAATCATCTAAAAAGCGTCAACATTTCTAATTTTCTGTTTTAACAATGAACGGAATGTACTTCAATCATCTATAAAAGCGTCAACATTTCTAATTTTCTGTTTTAACAATGAACGGAATGTACTTCAATCATCTATAAAAGCGTCAACATTTCTAATTTTCTGTTTTAACAATGAACGGAATGTACTTCAATCATCTATAAAAGCGTCAACATTTCTAATTTTCTGTTTTAACAATGAACGGAATGTACTTCAATCATCTATAAAAGCGTCAACATTTCTAATTTTCTGTTTTAACAATGAACGGAATGTACTTCAATCATCTATAAAAGCGTCAACATTTCTAATTTTCTGTTTTAACAATGAACGGAATGTACTTCAATCATCTATAAAAGCGTCAACATTTCTAATTTTCTGTTTTAACAATGAACGGAATGTACTTCAATCATCTATAAAAGCGTCAACATTTCTAATTTTCTGTTTTAACAATGAACGGAATGTACTTCAATCATCTATAAAAGCGTCAACATTTCTAATTTTCTGTTTTAACAATGAACGGAATGTACTTCAATCATCTATAAAAGCGTCAACATTTCTAATTTTCTGTTTTAACAATGAACGGAATGTACTTCAATCATCTATAAAAGCGTCAACATTTCTAATTTTCTGTTTTAACAATGAACGGAATGTACTTCAATCATCTATAAAAGCGTCAACATTTCTAATTTTCTGTTTAACAATGAACGGAATGTACTTCAATCATCTATAAAAGCGTCAACATTTCTAATTTTCTGTTTTAACAATGAACGGAATGTACTTCAATCATCTATAAAAGCGTCAACATTTCTAATTTTCTGTTTTAACAATGAACGGAATGTACTTCAATCATCTATAAAAGCGTCAACATTTCTAATTTTTCTGTTTTAACAATGAACGGAATGTACTTCAATCATCTATAAAAGCGTCAACATTTCTAATTTTCTGTTTTAACAATGAACGGAATGTACTTCAATCATCTATAAAAGCGTCAACATTTCTATTTTCTGTTTTAACAATGAACGGAATGTACTTCAATCATCTATAAAAGCGTCAACATTTCTAATTTTCTGTTTTAACAATGAACGGAATGTACTTCAATCATCTATAAAAGCGTCAACATTTCTAATTTTCTGTTTTAACAATGAACGGAATGTACTTCAATCATCTATAAAAGCGTCAACATTTCTAATTTTCTGTTTTAACAATGAACGGAATGTACTTCAATCATCTATAAAAGCGTCAACATTTCTAATTTTCTGTTTTAACAATGAACGGAATGTACTTCAATCATCTATAAAAGCGTCAACATTTCTAATTTTCTGTTTTAACAATGAACGGAATGTACTTCAATCATCTATAAAAGCGTCAACATTTCTAATTTTCTGTTTTAACAATGAACGGAATGTACTTCAATCATCTATAAAAGCGTCAACATTTCTAATTTTCTGTTTTAACAATGAACGGAATGTACTTCAATCATCTATAAAAGCGTCAACATTTCTAATTTTCTGTTTTAACAATGAACGGAATGTACTTCAATCATCTATAAAAGCGTCAACATTTCTAATTTTCTGTTTTAACAATGAACGGAATGTACTTCAATCATCTATAAAAGCGTCAACATTTCTAATTTTCTGTTTTAACAATGAACGGAATGTACTTCAATCATCTATAAAAGCGTCAACATTTCTAATTTTCTGTTTTTAACAATGAACGGAATGTACTTCAATCATCTATAAAAGCGTCAACATTTCTAATTTTCTGTTTTAACAATGAACGGAATGTACTTCAATCATCTATAAAAGCGTCAACATTTCTAAATTTCTGTTTTAACAATGAACGGAATGTACTTCAATCATCTATAAAAGCGTCAACATTTCTAATTTTCTGTTTTAACAATGAACGGAATGTACTTCAATCATCTATAAAAGCGTCAACATTTCTAATTTTCTGTTTTAACAATGAACGGAATGTACTTCAATCATCTATAAAAGCGTCAACATTTCTAATTTTCTGTTTTAACAATGAACGGAATGTACTTCAATCATCTATAAAAGCGTCAACATTTCTAATTTTCTGTTTTAACAATGAACGGAATGTACTTCAATCATCTATAAAAGCGTCAACATTTCTAATTTTCTGTTTTAACAATGAACGGAATGTACTTCAATCATCTATAAAAGCGTCAACATTTCTAATTTTCTGTTTTAACAATGAACGGGATGTACTTCAATCATCTATAAAAGCGTCAACATTTCTAATTTTCTGTTTTAACAATGAACGGAATGTACTTCAATCATCTATAAAAGCGTCAACATTTCTAATTTTCTGTTTTAACAATGAACGGAATGTACTTCAATCATCTATAAAAGCGTCAACATTTCTAATTTTCTGTTTTAACAATGAACGGAATGTACTTCAATCATCTATAAAAGCGTCAACATTTCTAATTTTCTGTTTTAACAATGAACGGAATGTACTTCAATCATCTATAAAAGCGTCAACATTTCTAATTTTCTGTTTTAACAATGAACGGAATGTACTTCAATCATCTATAAAAGCGTCAACATTTCTAATTTTCTGTTTTAACAATGAACGGAATGTACTTCAATCATCTATAAAAGCGTCAACATTTCTAATTTCTGTTTTAACAATGAACGGAATGTACTTCAATCATCTATAAAAGCGTCAACATTTCTAATTTTCTGTTTTAACAATGAACGGAATGTACTTCAATCATCTATAAAAGCGTCAACATTCTAATTTTCTGTTTTAACAATGAACGGAATGTACTTCAATCATCTATAAAAGCGTCAACATTTCTAATTTTCTGTTTTAACAATGAACGGAATGTACTTCAATCATCTATAAAAGCGTCAACATTTCTAATTTTCTGTTTTAACAATGAACGGAATGTACTTCAATCATCTATAAAAGCGTCAACATTTCTAATTTTCTGTTTTAACAATGAACGGAATGTACTTCAATCATCTATAAAAGCGTCAACATTTCTAATTTTCTGTTTTAACAATGAACGGAATGTACTTCAATCATCTATAAAAGCGTCAACATTTCTAATTTTCTGTTTTAACAATGAACGGAATGTACTTCAATCATCTATAAAAGCGTCAACATTTCTAATTTTCTGTTTTAACAATGAACGGAATGTACTTCAATCATCTATAAAAGCGTCAACATTTCTAATTTTCTGTTTTAACAATGAACGGAATGTACTTCAATCATCTATAAAAGCGTCAACATTTCTAATTTTCTGTTTTAACAATGAACGGAATGTACTTCAATCATCTATAAAAGCGTCAACATTTCTAATTTTCTGTTTTAACAATGAAACGGAATGTACTTCAATCATCTATAAAAGCGTCAACATTTCTAATTTTCTGTTTTAACAATGAACGGAATGTACTTCAATCATCTATAAAAGCGTCAACATTTCTAATTTTCTGTTTTAACAATGAACGGAATGTACTTCAATCATCTATAAAAGCGTCAACATTTCTAATTTTCTGTTTTAACAATGAACGGAATGTACTTCAATCATCTATAAAGCGTCAACATTTCTAATTTTCTGTTTTAAACAATGAACGGAATGTACTTCAATCATCTATAAAAGCGTCAACATTTCTAATTTTCTGTTTTAACAATGAACGGAATGTACTTCAATCATCTATAAAAGCGTCAACATTTCTAATTTTCTGTTTTAACAATGAACGGAATGTACTTCAATCATCTATAAAAGCGTCAACATTTCTAATTTTCTGTTTTAACAATGAACGGAATGTACTTCAATCATCTATAAAGCGTCAACATTTCTAATTTTCTGTTTTAACAATGAACGGAATGTACTTCAATCATCTATAAAAGCGTCAACATTTCTAATTTTCTGTTTTAACAATGAACGGAATGTACTTCAATCATCTATAAAAGCGTCAACATTTCTAATTTTCTGTTTTAACAATGAACGGAATGTACTTCAATCATCTATAAAAGCGTCAACATTTCTAATTTTCTGTTTTAACAATGAACGGAATGTACTTCAATCATCTATAAAAGCGTCAACATTTCTAATTTTCTGTTTTAACATGAACGGAATGTACTTCAATCATCTATAAAAGCGTCAACATTTCTAATTTTCTGTTTTAACAATGACGGAATGTACTTCAATCATCTATAAAAGCGTCAACATTTCTAATTTTCTGTTTTAACAATGAACGGAATGTACTTCAATCATCTATAAAAGCGTCAACATTTCTAATTTTCTGTTTTAACAATGAACGGAATGTACTTCAATCATCTATAAAAGCGTCAACATTTCTAATTTTCTGTTTAACAATGAACGGAATGTACTTCAATCATCTATAAAAGCGTCAACATTTCTAATTTTCTGTTTTAACAATGAACGGAATGTACTTCAATCATCTATAAAAGCGTCAACATTTCTAATTTTCTGTTTTAACAATGAACGGAATGTACTTCAATCATCTATAAAAGCGTCAACATTTCTAATTTTCTGTTTTAACAATGAACGGAATGTACTTCAATCATCTATAAAAGCGTCAACATTTCTAATTTTCTGTTTTAACAATGAACGGAATGTACTTCAATCATCTATAAAAGCGTCAACATTTCTAATTTTCTGTTTTAACAATGAACGGAATGTACTTCAATCATCTATAAAAGCGTCAACATTTCTAATTTTCTGTTTTAACAATGAACGGAATGTACTTCAATCATCTATAAAAGCGTCAACATTTCTAATTTTCTGTTTTAACAATGAACGGAATGTACTTCAATCATCTATAAAAGCGTCAACATTTCTAATTTTCTGTTTTAACAATGAACGGAATGTACTTCAATCATCTATAAAAGCGTCAACATTTTCTAATTTTCTGTTTTAACAATGAACGGAATGTACTTCAATCATCTATAAAAGCGTCAACATTTCTAATTTTCTGTTTTAACAAGGCGCTAAGATTCAGGCACGGTAAATGGATTAAAATTTCTATGGAATATAAACAGAAAACGAAGCAGAGAACGTCGTTTGGAAATGAGGAATGTGAATAGAAGTTTTAAAAGAGCAAAATAATAGGACACTTGAATTCGTGCCCGCACTGTTGTTATTGTTGTTGTTGTTGTTATTGTTTTTGACGTAATGCTACAAGTTGATGAGGGCTGGATTCGTTTGGTTAATTGATGTGACGGGTCGTAATGGCTTTCTTGACACTCGTGGCTTGTACCGGAGAAGAGTTCGTCTAGTCTTGGGCTATACTCGGAAAATAGAGGTACTGCTAGGTCTTCTAAATCAGGAGAATCAACCACTACAGGGAACACAGCGATCTTAGCTTGTTAGCCAGTCTGTTTTGACGCTGTCTGCTACAGCGGAAGACCTACCAAGAGGTAGACCTGCTGGGTCTTGGTCAGCCGTTGGTACACCGACCCTGCTTTTGTGATCACAGGCGCTTCAGTTCCCCCATGTCCTCACTGTAGCAGGATCTATCAGGATTATCTGATGAAGTCCTTACGTTCGCCCTTCACTAGTTCTAATATTATCTGCATTTTCTTCTGTGTGCACTTGTTATGTAGACGTGAATATACTGTGTCGATAGTTTGAGGCAAAGTCATGATACTTGTATCTTTCTACTCGATACATCCATCTTTGGCATGTTTAGATTTTTTTTCCTACTTTACAATGTTGTTCGGGATATGACCACTACGGCCTACTTTTTTCCATTTCTTGCAACCAAGGATTTTTTTAGACACGAGCAGAGTGTTTTCAGCCATTATCCAATATGGTTAGACATCGCATCTCAATACCCAGGGGCCAAGGAAGAGTAGCGCCGGAAAAAGAAAAGATGAAAACAAAATCGAAGAGAGAAATTCCCACAGCCTGTTGTGAGATTAGAAAAGGGACTTTTTGTACTGAGGTTGATGCCGCTATAGATCCAGATCTCAAAGTGGTTTTAGTTTATGCTTAAACCACGCTCTCCAAGTCGGTCCTGCTGGATAATAGGATACACAGAGTTGAGGCAGGTCATGTCAGAGAAAAAGGGAGCTAGTACTTGGCTCACTAGTTGGGAAACACATTAACAACGATATAGAGAGCTGGCTCTTGGCTCACTAGTTGGGAAACAATTAACAACGATATAGAGAGCTGGCTCTTGGCTCACTAGTTGGGAAACACATTAACAACGATATAGAGAGTTGGCACTTGGCTCACTAGATGGAAAACACATTAACAACGATACAGAGAGCTGGCACTTGGCTCACTAGTTGGAAAACACATTAACAACGATATAGAGAGTTGGCACTTGGCTCACTATTTGGAAAACACATTAACAACGATATAGATTGAAGGTACCCCTATCACCATTTCGTACCACAGCTCATTACTTCTGTGATACAAGACAACACCTTGTTTGATATTCCAAGTCATTTCTACATTTCACCTCATTCACTGAGAAGACAAATAATTTATATCTAGAAAGTAGTGCAGTTATAACTTTAAAAAACAGCATACAAAATTACATACGAAAAACAAAGGAGATTGTAATCACCGCTGCATTAGAATATGTAAAAAAAAATGATAGAGTAAACGGTAAGACCACGTGGCATACAAGAGAGAAACAACTAAACGCTGATTCGCACAAACATCAACAAACGGTATGATGAAACAGACATTAACAAAGGGGTCCTAACAAAATGTAAAGACAGAATTACTCGGATACCTCAGATTGGGCGGGACAGAAAAACAAGAAGAAACAGGACCTCCGCTCCACACAAAACAGCAAGTTCGGCAGCATGGAAGAAGTAACCAATAGCTAGAGTTTCGGTAATGGAGATAAGAAGAAACCAATAGCTAGAGTTTCGGTAATGGAGATAAGAAGAAACCAATAGCTAGAGTTTCGGTAATGGAGATAAGAAGAAACCAATAGCTAGAGTTTGGGTAATGGAGATAAGAAGAAACCAATAGCTAGAGTTTCGGTAATGGAGATAAGAAGAAACCAATAGCTAGAGTTTCGGTAATGGAGATAAGAAGAAACCAATAGCTAGAGTTTCGGTAATGGAGATAAGAAGAAACCAATAGCTAGAGTTTCGGTAATGGAGATAAGAAGAAACCAATAGCTAGAGTTTCGGTAATGGAGATGAGAAGAAACCAATAGCTAGAGTTTGGGTAATGGAGATAAGAAGAAAACCAATAGCTAGAGTTTCGTTAATGGAGATAAGAAGAAACCAATAGCTAGAGTTTGGGTAATGGAGATGAGAAGAAACCAATCGCTACAGATTGAGTAATGGAGAGAAGAAGAAACCAATAGCTACAGATTGAGTAATGGAGACAAGAAGAAACCAATAGCTACAGTTTGAGTAATGGAGACAAGAAGAAACCAAAAGGTACAGATTGAATAATGGAGACAAGAAGAAACCAATAGCGAGAGATTGAGTAATGGAGACAAGAAGAAACCAATAGCTAAAGATTTAGTAATGGAGACAAGAAGAAATCAATAGCTACAGATTGAGTAATGGAGACAAGAAGAAATCAATAGCTACAGATTGAGTAATGGAGACAAGAAGAAATCAATAGCTACAGATTGAGTAATGGAGACAAGAAGAAATCAATAGCTACAGATTGTGTAATGGAGACAAAAAGAAACCAATAGCTACAGATTGAGTAATGGAGACAAGAAGAAAACAATAGCTAGAGATTTAGTAATGGAGACAAGAAGAAACCAATAGCTAGAGATTTAGTAATGAGACAAGAAGAAATCAATAGCTAGAAATAGAGTAATGAAGACAAGAAGAAAACAATAGCTAGAGATTGAGTAATTGAGACAAGAAGAAAACAATAGCTAGAGATTGAGTAATTGAGACAAGAAGAAAACAATAGCTCGAGATTGAGTAATTGAGACAAGAAGAAAACAATAGCTAGAGATTGATAATGGATACAAGAAGAAATCAATAGCTAGAGATTGAGTAATGGAGACAAGAAGAAAACAATAGCTAGAGAATGAGTAATGGTGACAAGAAGAAAACAATAGCTAGAGATTGAGTAATGGAGACAAGAAGAAAACAATAGCCAGACATTGAGTAATGGAGACAACAAGAAACCAATAGCTAGAGACTGAGTAATGGAGACAAGAAGAAAACAATAGCTAGAGTTTGAGTAATTGAGACAAGAAGAAAGCTATAGCTAGAGATTGATATTGGAGACAAGAAGAAAACAGTAGCTAGAAATTGAGTAATGGAGACAAGAAGAAGCAAATAGCTAGAGACTGAGTAATGGAGACAAGAAGAAAACAATAGCTAGACATTGAGTAATGGAGACAGGAAGAAAACAATAGCCAGACATTGAGTAATGGAGACAAGAAGAAAACAATAGCCAGACATTGAGTAATAGAGACAAGAATAAACCAATAGCTAGAGATTGAGTAATGGAGACAAGAAGAAAACAATAGCTGGAGATTTATAATGGAGACAAGAAGAAAACAGTAGCTAGAAATTGAGTAATGGAGACAAGAAGAAGCAAATAGCTAGAGATTGAGTAATGGAGACAAGAAGAAAACAATAGCTAGAGATTGATAATGGATACAAGAAGAAATCAATAGCTAGAGATTGAGTAATGGAGACAAGAAGAAAACAATAGCTAGAGATTGGTAATGGAGACAAGAAGAAAACAATAGCTAGAGAATGAGTAATGGAGACAAGAAGAAAACAATAGCTAGAGATTGAGTAATGGAGACAAGAAGAAAACAATAGCCAGACATTGAGTAATGGAGACAAGAAGAAAACAATAGCCAGACATTGAGTAATGGAGACAAGAAGAAAACAATAACCAGACATTGAGTAATGGAGACAAGAATAAACCAATAGCTAGAGATTGAGTAATGGAGACAAGAAGAAAACAATAGCTGGAGATTGAATAATGGAGACAAGAAGAGATACTAAGGGGAACAATTGATAGAGAGAGAAACATGTTTAAGAACAATATATGAAGCTGCTGTCTTCGGTCCTAGAGAAACTATCTTGAATGGTGGAGATTTTGTTACTGATCTTCTACCCTGGACTGGGTAATCAGCAACACCATCGTCCAACACGAGATAAATTTTGTTACTGACCTTCTACCTTGGACTGGGTAATCATCAACATCATCATCCAACACGACATCAAAGTCAGAGACATTGTCGTCAGTGAAGCCATGTCTGTAGTAGAGAGTGTACGAGCTCGCCAGTGCGAGTCTTAGTGCAGAATAATGCGGAAAGTACGTTCTTTAATAACAGGTGACTGGGTAATTGTTATGCAAATATATATTGTTGTAAAAGTAAAAATGCTTTCTTTTAACCGCATATTTATTACTTAACTGTGTTCTTTCTTGCAATCAATATATGTATAAGTGTGTGTATATATATATATATATATATATATATATATATATATATATATATTTATATATATATATATATATATATATTTATGGAACACATAACGGGTATACTGTGCTAGATGAATGTTGTAACTAATGGTTATAGTGGCAGACATCAAACGTCTAATTAACTGCATCAAACATACTCATTATGTGTCCAATATATATTTTCTTTTTTATCTGGCGATCCCCCAACGACAACCCCACGTCATCGTCCGCCATTAAAAGTGAGATACATGGGCGTAAATGCGTTGACTTTTGGTTTACAGCTAAACGGTGGCATGTGTACATGCTGACCTAACACATTGCATACCGTATGTTTTTGGGTAACTGGGCGTCTTCCATCTTCCATCTCACTATCTCGACCTGATTGGTCGGTCGTTGCTAGGAACATCATTGGGAGGTAGAGTTGGATCTGGCTCAACTCTATTATTTGTCGATTCTGATGCACACATTTAGCGTGAGTCACTGACAGCTGTCATCTCGGTTGATGGTGAAAGTCTGGCCCACCCCCTCCCCTCAATAATAAATTCATTACTCTTCTTCCTCTTCAGAGATCATCTTTTACTAAACATTGAGACCAACAAGGATAAAGAGTTGGACGGGTCGCGTTAGGACTTCTATGGTTCCCCGTAGTTTAGTCGTGCAGGCTTGAGTTATTTGCGGGTCATCATCATTGCACCCCGAACATGAAAATCTCGTCTCATAAGCAAACAGTTGAAAATGCAGGTTGTCTAGTGTGTCTTAATTTTGACTGGATGAGTTATTAAAAATAAATGTTGACCCATGATACAATACCAAATTGTCCACATATCAATCAAAGATTTTAATAATGCTGAGAAAACCCTAATAAATAATTCTAATATAGTAAAAATTGTCCACATGATGGTAGTTAGGACTGTGGCTAAAGGACTAATGAAAATATTCCTACAACACTAGAAAAAACCAAGCACACTTAAAAACACCACATTGAAAGACTAAACTTAAAGTTCACGCCCCTGTCACAACTCTGCCAAGAAAAGTACTGCAAAGCATGAAAGTTACGTCCCCTGATATAACTCTACTAAACGAAAGTACATGTATTACCAAACACGTAGGTTACATACCTGATAAAACCTCACCAAAAGATAAGAATTAACTTAAAAAACCACTTTTATGTTTCTTTAACCTCCATCCATTTTTATGGCTACGCCTATGAAATCGATAAAAATATTTAATGTAACCTCTAGGCATACCCCAAACTTTATATTAGACATCCTTGTAGCAAATATTTACTTAAAAATCACTTTTATGATTTTTAACCCCATAACATTTTTTGAGGGATGCGCCCATGAAAATGTTAAAAATAGTAAAGATAAACAATAGGCTTACCCCAGACGTTATATTAGACATCAACACAGCAAGGATTTGCTTGAAATACCACTTTTATGTTTCTTACCCCCGACCACTTTTTTTATGGCTACGCTTATGAAATCGATAAAAATAGTAAATTTACACGCTAGTCTTTCCTCTAACTTTATATTATACATCACCGTATCAAGAATTTGCTTGAAATAACACTTTTATGATTTTACCCCCTTGCCCATTTTTTAGGAATACGCATATGAAACTGTTAAAAATAGTAAATTTAACTTTACCTTTAGGCTTACCTCAAACTTTATTTTTGACACGCCTATGAATCAAATTCACATTAAAAAAATTAACTAAAAATAAGTATTGAGTTATTGAGTTATTTGCGGGTCATCATCACTGCACTCCGAACATGTCCATAGATACTCAGATCCCCTCTTTAACAAGTCCCCAAGTTTCTCGTTTCTGGCTGTGCTCATCTTACCTCCCATCTCTTTCATCCGAAGGAGTGACGTGAACTCATGGTTGTCGAAGTCCTGGGTCCTTCCCATATCTCGGTTGGTACTGATGATGTCCGCCTGATCCATTGATTGACCGTCCTCAACAATAGCGCAGCTAGCAAGATTAAGTTTCGTGGTGGCCCGGTCCGACCATGACGTTTGTTCACAAACTATCATCATCATGTGCCTTACCGGTTGGCGTAGGTGATCATGTCCCTACACAATCTTCTATCTACAGTGCATCGTATCAGTTCTGTTGTTAACTGTTTTCCATGCCATGACACCAAGCTATCCAGTATTTTCGCTCTTTGTCGTCCGCGATCTCTATTTCCTTTTATTTTGCAGTTGTAACCAAGTATTCCAACTTTCCTCTTCTCATGATGTGCCCGAAAAATGTTGATTGCTTCTTTCTGATGTTTTTTAAGAGCTCCCTTTTTGTGTTGGCCTCTGAGAACTTCCTCGTTGGTCTTTTTATCTGTCCAGGGAACTTTCAACATTCTTCTGAGAAATCCCATCTCTGTGGCCTCTAATCGTCTTTTCATTTGTTTGTCTACTGTCCATGATTCGCTTCCATAGGTCAGAATTGGTTCTATATAGCACCGATGAACTCTCTTTCTCATTTTTATTGACAAAGATTCACAAACTAAACTGTTTTCTATATTCGATTACTATAGGATCACATTGATTTATCAACATCAAAAATCAAATGGTTTTATTTCATTTGTTTATCGGACACACGGCTAATGACGGCTCATCATACTAGGAATGCGCTTTAAAAAAAAACAATGTTTTTCTTCTCTACTTTCCTTTATTTATGCTTCCACTGGTTCGTTATTTGCATTCATCGTCCTCTAATTGTCCCCGTGGCTGTTACCGCCCACTTGATCCACCTCCTTCTCTACAACGTGATCAATTGCCTCTTCAGGGGAGATAAGCGACAGACAATTAACACATAAAGTATGTGCGTATAATAAATAGAGAATGTATTTTAGAATAAGGTTTGCTTGTTGCAATGAATAAATGAGTCAGTTTAACTCTTTCCAACATGATGATACAAACGTAACACCACCTACCGAAGTCTTTATTGTGGTTATTAGTTCACATTTTAAACATCGAACACAGAAATCATTTCCGTCTCCCCAGGACACATTTAGTTATTTGGTTAATTGGTTATGGAAGGCCTCGGTATTACTGCAAACGAATTAAAATCCATAATTGCTCAACCGCCCGTGCCAGCGTAATCATCCGAATCTCATCTCCCAAACAAAGAAAGGTAACTGTAGTTCCCATCATAGCAGTCTCAGCACACGCCAAATGGCATAAGACGAAACCGCGCAGAAAGTGAACACAGCCAATTGTTCCTTGTCATACGATATCATCATTCATCGAAAGCAATTGGAATATCGAAACATGATCAAAACGGATGAGACACACAGCTCACGGTGTGCACAGAGCACTTAACTCAGTAGCTCCTGCAACAAGCCGGACTTGGAATATGAGGAAACTGCAACAAGGGACACTTTTCATGCATAGCCTTCAATTGTTCCCGCTGCCTATCCACCATATACCGAGAGTTCACGTCCTCTTGAAAATGATGATCTTCATATTTTTAAAAAATGTAGAGCGCTTGATGATGTTATACCATCGTTGTTGACTCCAATTCCGAACATATAGACACACAGTTAGTCGTCAGATTATCCCCATCGCACATCAAACAACCGACCGTAAGATTAGCGTACGGCCGGTCTAGAGTCTAGGGATGTACGATGAACCATTAAAAAAAAAAAAAAAAAAAAAGTAAAATTACCCCAGTCACGCCAAGTGTCGTATAGGGAATATGGTGTTAGTGACCATACATTTTACACACCTTCGGAACATGATTTCCGAAGGTGGTAATGTGGTCGGCATTACGCCCGTGCCACTTTACTTTTCCAGAAAAAAAAACGGTACCCATTAAAGGATGGGTGAACCGGAAGCCGTCGGTTGGGATCGAACCCTACCTCATGTCTTTTGTGGTCCAGTTCACTAACCACTGTGCTATCGCGGCTCCAGATGAACCATTATAATAACAATATACATCTTAAGAACATTGGTAGAAAAATCTATAGAGGTAAATACAAATGTATATATGTGCTTTATAGACTACACAAAAGCATTTCACAAAGTAAAGCATTTGGAAATAACCAATATGCTGGAGAAATTAAACATTTATGGCAAGGATCTGCAAATCATAAAAAAACATGTACAGACAACAGCAGTAATACACAACATAAATAATTTGCGATATGCGGATGACACAGTCTAAATAGCAGGGACAGAGAATGAACTACAAGAAATGATAGACATAATAGTTAAAGAAAGAAACAAAAAAGGTCTAAGTATGAATAGTAAGAAAACAGAAGTAATAGTCATATCAAAGAAACAATCATTACCATCATGCAGCATACAAATAAACAGGACAAATCTGAAACAAATGCAACACGTCAAATAACAACAAAATTGGGCAAAATAACATCAGGTGGATGATACACCACAGAAATAAAAAGCAGAATAGCTAAGGCAAAAATAGCAATTCAGAAAATGACAAATTTATGCAACAAATCTATGTCAATATAAGTGAGAAAGAGAATATATAGAACCAATTGTGACCTATGGAAGCGAATCATGGACAGTAGACAAACAAATGAAAAGACGATTAGAGGCCACAGAGATGTGATTTTTCAGAGTAATGTTGAAAGTTCCCTGGTTGAAAGTTCCTGAAAGCTAAAAACACCAACGAGGAAATTCTCAAAGAGGCCAACACAAAAAGGGAACTCCTAAAAAAAATTCAGAAAGAGACAATCAACATTTTTTTGGGCACATCATGAGAAGAGGAAAGTTGGAATACTTGGTTACAACTGGCAAAATAAAAAGAAAGAGAGATCACGACAACAAAGAAAGAAAATACTGAATAGCTTTGTGTCATGGCATGGAAAACAGTCAACAACAGAACTGATACAATGAACTGTAGATAGGAGATTGTGGAAGGACATGATCGCCTACGCCAACTACGTAGAATTAGTACAAAGGAATTATTTGAAGTGTATAGAACCCACAAGAGTTAAAAGAAGTTATTATTTTTGTCCACACAGAACTGTGAAGAAGTTAGACAATCCAAGTAGGATTATTAAAGCATGGCTGATTTCATCTAAATTTAGTATATTTCATCGAACCACCCTCCATAGTGACCCTGAATTAGTTTTTATTGCCACTTTTGTCTGTCTTCCAACTTCTCCAAATCTTATATATTTTTTTATCATTTTCTTCAAATAATTTGCTTTTATTGGCCAATACGCTGTGGTAATAGACGATGTGGAGGTTGTCGCAGAGAAGGGGGTCAGCGATTCAAAACTCTCCTGTTTAAGAACTATTTAGTTACAAAAGCCAGGTACAAATTTAGTATCATGCTCATCTACTTAAAATTCGAATCAGTTCCATAACGATATCTCATATGGACTTTCGTCTACAAGATGGCGGATCTAGTCCACGTCCTCTCGATCGCTGCAGAAAATGCACACAGGATCTGATTAATTTCGGATCGTCTTTGCACTTTTCTGCGTTAAAGTCAAAATAATGATATGCTTGATATATATGTCTGTCAATTTTTCCGAGTGTTAACACATACTTCTTTGTTCTTGTATTCCCTATTATCGCCTCGGAAGTTCCCCATATAATAATATTTATGTATTATTATTTGTACCCAGTATATAACCACTGGAAACTACTATTCGTGCTGTTTCGTCCAATAAATGTTTGTCTACAACACAAGTATTCAGCCCTACTGGGAGATACTTGCATTAATAGGAAAGTACAAATATACAATTTATTTCCGGTCTGTGGTCGTTACCCTATGCTATAGTCATTGAGAACGTCATCGTGTAAGACACTGCTGCAATAGCCAATTTTTTAGTTGGCTGCGTGGCAGTGTGCCAAGCGTTCGGCTTCTCGTGGCAAGGCGCGGTGCCACTGAGTACGGGTTCGATCCCACTTCGGACCATATATTGTTCTTCGTTTTCTTTCTATTGTTGTTTGTCTGTCAATTTTTCCGAGTGCTGACACATACTTCTTTGTTCTATTACACTAGAGTGATCACACAGAAATCTAAATGGAACGAGATTAAGTGCTGGGCGACTTTTTGTGTGCTACGTCATCGTAATGGTTCTCTAAACTGGTCGTGCGCAAATCTTACGGTCTGCTGTTTGATGTGCGACGGGGATAATTTGACGACTGACTGTGTGTTTATATGTTCGGAATTGGAGTCATCAACGATGGCCTAACATCATCTAGTGCTACGACGATCATCATTTGCAAGAGGATGTGACTTACCGGTATATGGGGATAGGCGGCAGGAACAATTGAAAGCTATGCATGAAAAGCGTTCCTTGTTGCAGTTTCCTCACATTACAAGTCGCATGTCTGTGTTAGTCATCTCTAGTGACTCGGGCAGATGGTGCTCGTAAACCTGGGAAGGCCGACCGTCTAAGGGCAAAATCCCCCTACAGAAAAGATCATCTGCTGCCTTGCAGGAAGATTGGAGACAATCAAAGGTTAAGGAAAGCAAACCTAAATAAATTGCTGGCTGAAATCGGATGCAATGGGCCACTTGCGCAGAACACAGTGCAACGTTTTAATGGGTGTTCAGTCGGAGTGGATATGGTAGACTCTAACTGGGACGTTCTGTCTGTGGGGACGATCAACACACTTAACCTGACAGCTGACTTCATGTGAGAGTCTGGAATCCCACTCTGAATGAGTCCTGATCGCAGACAGACAGACACAGACAGTTCCATAACTATTAGAAAGTTTTGACAGAAATGTGACTTTAATTGTTAAATGATAATTGTTAATTCTCCCTAAGAACGACTTTTGTGTTGTCATAAATTGCATGCCCTGAAAGAGTTCAAGATACAGTGTTCGGTATATATGTAATGTATATGGTCGACCTGTGTATGATTTTTATATTTCTTTGGCTGCTAGGATCATCATCACTGCCCACCTGTGAAGTCCATAGGTGCTCTGATGAAGCAGTTTGAAGAATTCGAGAAAATCCGAGAAGAATACCGGCGCAGGTACACGAACTCTGTAGCACGGCCAGGCATCCACGGTGTCTGCAGCATTTTTGCGCCGACAGCGGCTAGATTTATGGCCTGATCTTTCAGATTTCAACAGCTAAGGGTTAACGTGCACAAGTGAACACGGGGTCTACTGACTTATGCCGTTATCCGAGACGGCTAGACATGGGATCTCACTACCAAAGAAATCAGGGTAGGGTAACGTCATAAAGAAAACACTAATTAATTTTTCATATTTTTAAAAATATCATCACCGTTTGTGGTGAGCTTTGAACTCAGGTCCTTCCAGCCCTGAGGCCGACGTCGTACCTCTAGACTACCCAGCCCCTACCTTTTATATCAATAATGACGTCACATGATGCTATTGTCATCCTTTTACAGTTTGAATTTTTAAAAGAAATCAGGTTCCGGTGTGTGCCTTTGGAATATCGTCACTAAGCGGATTGGGCAGGGTAAACAAGTTAGTCGGGACAAGTGTTGTCATTGATATAGAAATACGAGCCAGAACAAGAGAATATAAACACAAGACATGAGCAGATTGTCAGAACAGGACACTGTGACATGAGAGCACATGTACTATAAGACTGCGCCATTCACAGTCCTGTATAAACAGAAAATTTTATCCACAGAATCAAGCCTGCACGACTAAACTACAGGGAACCATAGAAGTCCTAAAGCGACCCGTCCAACTCTTTATCCTTGTTGGTCTCAATGTTTAGTAAAAGATGATCTCTGAAGAGGAATGAGTTTATTATTGAGGATAGGGGAGATGGAGGGCCAGACGTTCATCATCAACCGACATGACAGCTGTCAGTGACTCACGCTAAATATGTGCATCAGGATCGGTGACTTACTGAGCTGGGCCAGATCCAACTCCAGCTCCCAGTGGTGCTCCAAGAAACGACCAACCAACCTGACCAAGCCAGTGAGATCGAAGTGGGAAGGCACTCAGATGCACAAAAATATAGTGCCCTATGTGTTAGGTTAAAATGTACAAATGTCACATCTTTCCTACAAACTACAACACAACGTATCTACGCCCACTTAACGCTCTGTTTGTGTCGAGGGTGATGAGTTGTCATCGGGAAAAGACCAGATATAAAGCAATAATAGAAGGACATCAAATGTGAATGTTTGATAGATACTTGTTGGTGATGTTTTAATAGCAGTCATCAAACGTAAACCTATAATAACAAGAAATAAACCCAGTAAATGAAACATAATTATAATATATATGAACAATAATATCTAGCTATTACGAGATCAAATGGTTGTATACATAATAAGGTCTATCACACAATTAGTCCCCTGCAACTTGAGTTAACCTACCGTGAAGGTACTACTTTGGTGTTATAATTAATACTCATACAGGTCTAGCTCGTACACTCTCAGCTACAGACATGGCTTCACTGACCATAAGGTCTCTGACTTTGGTGTCGTTTTGAAAGATGATGGTGATGATGATGATGATGATGATGATGATGATTACCCAGTCGAATGCAGAAATTAGTAAGTAACAACATAAATCAGGTAAATAACACAATCTATCTTCACTAATAAAGTTTCTTTTCCTTTCGAGCTGAAGACGGCGACGATATGTTGAGTTTTAATTTTAAAATTAACATTGAAGACTACACATGATTATATATTTTGGTATATGTACAATTTTGTAGTTTCCAAAATATTAAAATAACAAATAGAGATGTTGTAAATTATACCTGGAAGTAGACGAAGAAGTAGAATGACGGTGACGATTCTATCGGACTATCAGTCAATGCTTTTGGAAGTGTAGGATCGATAACACCAGCGTGAGTTAGTGGCATGGAAGCCTCAAAACTGAGAAAAGATCTCGAATTGTTACACCTTTCAGACGAACCACGTAAGAAAAAGAATTGATGGGCTATTTTTGAGAGCATTCAAGTAGCTTTGAGTGGCTTCAAAGTCTCTTTGATTGACTTAAAGATGGCCTAAGGTGGTTTCAAGTAGCTTTGAGTGGCTTCAAAGTCTCTTTGATTGACTTAAAGATGGCCTAAGGTGGTTTCAAGTAGCTTTGAGTGGCTTCAAAGTCTCTTTGATTGACTTAAAGATGGCCTAAGGTGGTTTCAAGTAGCTTTGAGTGGCTTCAAAGTCTCTTTGATTGACTTAAAGATGGCCTAAGGTGGTTTCAAGTAGCTTTGAGTGGCTTCAAAGTCTCTTTGATTGACTTAAAGATGGCCTAAGGTGGTTTCAAGTAGATTTGAGTGACTTCAAAGTATCTTTGACTTAAAAGTGGCCTTCAATGGCTTCAACGTGGCTTTGCGTGGCTTCGACTGGCTTCAACTGACTGGGTGGCTTCATGTGGCTTTGAGTGGCTTCGACTGGCTTCAACTGACTGGGTGGCTTCACGTGGCTTTGAGTGGCTTCGACTGGCTTCAACTGACTGGGTGGCTTCACGTGGCTTTGAGTGGCTTGAATTTGGCTTCAGTGTATTTTGGATTGGCTTTAAAGTGCCTTTTGAGTGACTTCAAGTGTCTTTCTATGGCTTTCAGTAGCTTCACGCGGCTTTCAGTGGCTTTAAGTAGATTCTAGTGACTTTAAGTGGTTTCAACATGACTTTGAGTCTATTCAAGTGGCTTTGATTGGATTGTTTTTGAAAGGGTTCAAAGCGACTTCGAGTGACTTTACGTGGCTTTCAGATTCTTTGAAGTGTCATTCAGTAGCGTTAGGTGACTTTAAGTGAGTTTGAGTGACTTCAGATAGCGTTGAGCCTCAACAAGTGGTTTCGACTGGTTTCAGGTGGCACTGAGTGGTTTAAAAGTTGTTCTATGAAAGTGTGAAAGGTAAACAGACTGAACAGGCAATCCCCATTACCCTCGTGACAAGTGTGGCGTAATGAGGAACAGGTACTGATTAGAAATATATGGAGTGTGAAAGCGAGCGAACCAGCGAGACATTCCTCAGAGATCGTAGCGATAAGTGATGCGTGTTAGAGGATTATCAAGATATGTATTACAGACCCAGAAAATTGTCTGAAGGGGCCAAAACCAGAGCAGGAGAGGGGAAAAAGCAGAGGAGAGACGAGTTGGAAAATACGAAGGGGAGAAGGGCATGTAAGAAGTAAAAGAGAGGGGGGAACAGGGGAAAGAGCGGGATTACCCGTGGGACAGTTATACATTGATGCCTCTTGGGGTGAGACAACCCATACAAGCGATCAGATGATTCTCTAAAGTGAATCGGCTGCGGCTGTCAGTATAGCACAAGGCCAATAATTAGGACATCCGCCTTACACTGATGCCCCTTAGAGTTGAAGTGGGATGTCACAGGTGTGCCTGCATCTCGAGTGATGTCATACAGATGATCTCTCAATATGCGACACCGAGACGGCGGCCTTATTAGCCTATGTAGGTTAACTTACACCGCTTACATGTAATGGCATAGATAATGTTTACTCTGATCTCAAAAGAAGAGAACTGTATCTGTCCGAAGGACGTGGTCGCAAGTTTTACATAAACTAAGTCACTTACACCAGCAGGCCCGGAACTTGATGATGATGATACTGTCCAAAAGGAAATAATACTAGAGGCAAAACTAGCACTCTACAACACAAACTTAATTCCAACTTTGAACTACCAATACCAGTTTTGGACTCTACAAGAACTTCTACTTTCTTCTTCTTCTTCTTCTTCTACTTCTTCTTATTTCTTCTATCCTTCCTCCATTGCCGTTGGCGTCGAGGGGAGATGCAATCTGCGATTCTTTGCTCTTCTTTTGGCCTCTTCTGGTGTTATCCCTCCTAGTGACTCTAGTATTCCCTTTATCCATCTCTTTCTCGGTCTTCCTCTTAATCTGGCATTTTCGTTGCTTTTGTTTATGGCTCTTTGAGTCATTGTTAGTTCTTTTTGTCTCTACAAGAACAATAAGAAAAATAACCACTACTGTGATGAAATGTGTTATACGTATGACAAGAAACAAAATCAGAGGTAAGATAAGAAATGAAGAAATTGAAAATTGAACAACTAAAGAAATGATGCAAAAAGTTGCGAATAGTTTCCTGTCTGCGTAAAGAAACAAGTTAAAATGTTATTTTTTTCTTTTTTTTCCACGTGATATGGTAGAAGGTTGAAAACACAACGAGCCTTCGATAACCGTTGCGAGAACACAGACCTAAGGGCCGATCATGAGAAAGAAGGATTGACCGAATGTTTGAAAAACAAAAACATAACAGCAGGAAAGGGGAAAATAAGAGCAAAATATCGCAAACTGTATATCCATCGACGTTGAAACGCACATGAGGAAGGGAATAAGAAAATGAGGAAAAATTGCAAGTAACACAGAATTGGTAAATATGTCGGTCTATGTATCTGGTTTGACAGAGGAATTGTGTCAAAGTCATTGACAGATAACAAGAAGGTGACCTGAGTGTCGAGGTCGAGGAGAAACCTTATCAGGATGAAGCCTGTTCAACGTTCACTCTTGAGCAGACCTAGATGAGGTGTGTCGTTAGTTTACAAGTCGGATATCTGCACCTTTTGACCCGGCTATCCGTTTTCAGCATAGGTAGGTTGTTCATAATGTTTGACAAATTGTTTGCGGGCAGCGACTATTTCAACCAGCTCTTTGAAACTGTAACTGCTAAGAGAGTGTGCATGCGCAGAGTGCACACGGGACCTCCTACTATTCTTCGCATTTATCTGGGAGAGCTAAACATAGGATCTCACTACCGAGAGAGAGCTAAACATAGGATCTCACTACCGAGAGAGAGCTAAACATAGGATCTCACTACCGAGAGAGAGCTAAACATAGGATCTCACTACCGAGAGAGAGCTAAACATAGGATCTCACTACCGAGAGAGAGCTAAACATAGGATCTCACTACCGAGAGAGCCGGGGATTGCAAGGGGGGGGGGGGGTAAGCCACGAAGAAACTATGCATTTGAATATACAAAATACAACCGCTAGGGCGAGTTACGAACCTGAGACATTCGGGACCACAGGTGAACGCCTTAACTCTAGACCAGTGTTTCTCATGGAGGGGGGGGGGGGCTAATTGGCCCACAGTAGACAACAGGATTTTCTGGTGGTGGGGGGGACAATTAATTAAACATATTGAGGGTGGGGCCTACACGAAAATGGTTAGCCACGGCAAGAGACTGGGTGGCCACGAGGACACGAGACTGGGTGGCCGCGAGGAGACGAGACTGGGTGGCCGCGAGGACACGAGACTGGGTGGCCACGAGGAGACGAGACTGGGTGGCCACGAGGACACGAGACTGGGTGGCCACGAGAACACGAGACTGGGTGGCCACGAGAACACGAGACTGTGTGGCCACGAGAACACGAGACTGCGAGGCCACGAGAACACGAGACTGGGTGGCCACGAGAACACGAGACTGGGAGGCCACGAGGACACGAGATTGGGTGGCCACGAGGACACGAGACTGGGTGGCCACGAGAACACGAGACTGGGTGGCCACGAGAACACGAGACTGGGTGGCCACGAGAACACGAGACTGGGTGGCCACGAGAACACGAGACTGGATGGCCACGAGGACACGAGATTGGGTGGCCACGAGAACACGAGACTGGGAGGCCACGAGGACACGAGACTGGGTGGCCACGAGAACACGAGACTGGGTGGCCACGAGGACACGAGATTGGGTGGCCACGAGAACACGAGACTGGGAGGCCACGAGGACACGAGACTGGGTGGCCACGAGAACACGAGACTGGGAGGACACGAGACTGGGTGGCCACGAGAACACGAGACTGGGAGGCCACGAGAACACGAGATTGGGTGGCCACGAGAACACGAGACTGGGAGGACACGAGACTGGGTGGCCACGAGAACACGAGACTGGGAGGACACGAGGACACGAGATTGGGTGGCCACGAGAACACGAGACTGGGAGGACACGAGACTGGGTGGCCACGAGAACACGAGACTGGGAGGACACGAGACTGGGTGGCCACGAGAACACGAGACTGGGAGGACACGAGACTGGGTGGCCACGAGAACACGAGACTGGGAGGACACGAGACTGGGTGGCCACGAGAACACGAGACTGGGAGGCCACGAGGACACGAGATTGGGTGGCCACGAGAACACGAGACTGGAGGACACGAGACTGGGTGGCCACGAGAACACGAGACTGGGAGGCCACGAGAACACGAGATTGGGTGGCCACGAGGACACGAGACTGGGAGGCCACGAGGACACGAGACTGGAAGGCCATGCACAGGAATATAAATGTTTGAAGAATATAACTTTCTGACACTACTTTTCCCACTCAATGAATTGTTTCTCTTTATTCTTCAGCAATGTGAGTTGTCGAACTTCGAAGGAGTAGAAGAAAAATAAAAAAATAAAAAATAAAATAGATCCTTCATACATGTCATAATTTCAGTCTGTAATATTTTATTATGCCATTTGGATGAGCTGTTCAATATTTTTTTCTTGGTTTCCTCTCCTGTTCTTTCTATTCATTCTGTCTGTTCATATGGTATTCTCATTGCCTTTTTTCGCATGATATGTCTGATAAATGTAGATTGTCTTTTCCTAACGATTTTGATATTTATTTTTTCCCCAGCTCATTTTAAACATTCTACATTTGTAATTTTTTATATTCATGGAATGTATCATTCTTCTGATAAACCACATTTCAGCTGCCTCTAGTGTTCTCTGTGTTGTCTTGTTTTTGTGAGTTGGGTGATTAATAATTGAAATGGTGAGTACATTGTTTGCTGTGTAAGTGAGTGGAATAGTGGGTTGGCTACTTGATGCGTGCATATGTGAGTCGACAAGTGAGATGTTCACTTATCACATGAGTAAAGTAGACGATAGATTAATGAGTTAATGTATTGAGATGTTCACTGGTCCGATGTGTGGAGTAGATGATAAAATAATTAGTTAGTGTATGAGATGTTAAAGAGTAAGTTTATTAATAAAGTAGTGAGTGAGTGTTTATTTTTACTTAATTGTAACTTCGTTCGTTCGTGAGTGAGTGAGTGAGTGAGTGAGTGAGTGAGTGAGTGAGTGAGTGAGTGAGTGAGTGAGAGAGTGAGTGAGTGAGTGAGTGAATGCGTGAGTGAGTGAGTGAGTGAGTGAGTGAGTGAGTGAGTGTTTTAATTAAGTTATAAATAATAAATGTGGGCAAAGTCCTATTTTAGGGCATAACCTATTTCAGTTTGGAAGAGTAACATCCCTTGAGTGATTTTGTGCTTTATTCGATGGTTCTCAATTCTGTCAATAGAAGACCATAATTCTAGAGAAAAGAGAAAACACGCGACAGTAAAGTTCTATGTTTCTTAACATTCACCCATAAATACAATAAATATGTTAGTGGGGAACATTGATGAGCATTAAGATCATTTTTAGTATTTGAGAACCACTGTAGTTTTGTTTGTTTGCAACAAACAGCGGCCATAAGAACTGGAAATCAATTGGAAAGGTTTCAACAAATAAAACAGGGTGCTAGGCACGGTTGTGTGCTGTCACCAGATTTATGTAATATGTATAGTGAGATTATTTTAAGATCCATAAGGGGCATGCCAGGAATAACAATCGGAGGTCATAATATATAAATTATCGAAGGTATAATGGTTATACAGTATTTATCGCTAAGAGTGAAAATGCGTTACATGAAAGTTTAGATATTATGGTGAAGAAAAGCAAAAATAAAGCGCTCATCCTTAATAGTAAAAAGACAGAAGTAATAGTAACAACAAAGAAAGACATCACCGCAATGCACAATAAAGACAAGTGGAACTATTTAAAACAGGAAAGTGAATTTAAATACTAGGGAACAATGTTAACCTCATATGGTAGATGTGCAGCAGAGGTGAGATGCAGAATGGCTCAGGGAAAAGCAGCTTTTCCAAAAAGAGGAAGATACTATGCAATCCATTTTTGACAATAGAAATAAGAAAATGAGTTCTTAAATGTTGTGTAGAAACAGTCTTAACATATGGATGTAAATTATGGACAACAGGAAAACAGACAAGAAAATCACTGGAAGTTGTAAAAATGTGGTTTTACAGAAGAATTTTGAGATTACCATGGACAGCTAATAAGAGTAATGAAGATGTTCTGAAAGAGGCCAATTCAAAGTGAGAGCCTATTTCCAATATTAGAAAGAAACAATCATCATTTTTGATCATGTAAAGAGATATAAAATGCTTGAATATATTGTAACAACAGGGAAAACTGAGGGACGAAGAGATAGAGGGAAACAAAGAGAAATTATTCCAGACAGCTTAAGAGAATGGCTTAGCAGAAGGTCAACAACAGAAATGACAAATAACTGTCGAGATCGAAAGTTGTGGAGAGACATGGTCACCTACATCAGCATGCATGGTACTTGAAGATGATGATGATGATGATGGTGGTGGTGATGATGATGATGATGAAATCAAGAAGAAAAATCGCGGCCTACATCCAGCTAGACGTTCAGTGGTTGTGACGTTAGTGTTCGTAACTTGTAAACCACTGGCACATTCTGTAGTAAAATGGTCATTACGTTTAGAAAATCTGGTTTTAGTGCCCAAGATATGTGTTTACCAGTGGTGCGTTATTGTGTTATGTAGTTAGAACCTCCACCACCATTTCCTTGGCCCTAGATTACGATACCGTAGTAAAAAGTCACCGCATCATACCACACATAAAAAATGACTTTTTGCCGTGTTCAAACATTACCCCCCCTCCCCCGCCCCATCCATGCACCTTCCTACTTACCGCTTTCGGTGACTCGTGTAAACATTGTTGTTGTATTTTTTTTTTTATTCGTGAAATACATCTTTTAATGCAAAAAGAATATACAACAAATTTTTAGTTTTCCTTATTATATTTTACTTTTTTATTTTGCCAGTGAAATTACTTCTGTCGTTTGGCAGACATCAAACAGCCCTTTGTGACTTGGGAAACACAGGCACACGCTAACGCGAACATATGTTTGATTCACGGCGACCGTACCGATAGACATTGTAACACGTCCATTCCATGAACTGAAACGGAGGTCATAAATCAACCTGAGCCAGGAATTTAGAGTCCCCGTGTTTTGCCTAGTGTGAACACCCGGTTGTGCGTCGAAATTTCAAAGAATATACTATTTTAGAGCATCTAATGTAACATTTAAGTGGTAGTAGTTTTTACTACGCTATCGTAAGAGGGAGAGTTACATATAGGTATCGTACCAAATCTCTGCTACTCATTTTTGAATGTAGAACTCGGCAGGTGGAAGGAATAAAGTCGATTTTTGTCCTCGGTAGGTCATTTCCTAACAACCGCTCTATAGTAGGTTTCCCACTTATTTATGTATGGTAATTATATTTGAACACAACCATAAACTGAACTACGGTGAGTTTCCCATGTATGGTACAACCACAAACTACACTCACGTGAGTAGAGCTTAGTATGATGACCTGGCGGTCTAATGCTCATGTTTGGTTACAAGCCATGTGACTGGGTGTGCTGGTCTAGGGGTAAGATGCTGGTCTAGTGGTAAGATGCTGGTCTAGGGGTAAGATGTTGGTCTAGGGTAAGATGTTAGTCTAGGGGTAAGATGTTGGTCTAGGGGTAAGATGTTGGTCTAGGGGTAAAATGTTGGTCTAGGGGTAAGATGCTGGTCTAGGGGTAAGATGCTGGTCTAGGGGTAAGATGTTGGTCTAGGGGTAAGATGTTGGTCTCAAGATCGAAAGTTCTGGGATCGAGTCCCACCATAGGCGGTGGGAATTTTCCACTTCGAATCGGTAGTTCCTTCGCTGCTTTGTTCTCTCTGGGTCCATAGGTATTGAGGTATGACGTCTAGCTCTGTCTAATAGCGGCAAATAAACATAGAGTCCTGTGTGCAATCTGCGCATGTTAAAGAGCTCATGAGAGTTGAAAATAGAAAAGAGTTGGTCTAAAATGGCTGCTGCCCGGGCAAAATTGATAGAAAATTAGAAAATCTAAAAATCAAAAACTTTGAAATTGGAGAATATATGCCTGCAAGAAGAGGGACACCTGAGCACATGGCTACCTGTGTAAAAAATTAGAAACAAGTGATATTCACAAAAATTTCATGTGTCGTAGACACATAAGGCTTGTGTAGGCAAACAACATTACAGGCCTGACACTCTTCAATCGACCCAGCTGTGCAAAATTAACGTGCGCTCAGTTGAGTAAAGTTTTAACAGCTAAGGGGAGCTTCAATCATCATCATCGTTATCATCATCATCATCAATCATCACCATCGTTATCATCATCATCAATCATCACCATCATCATTATCATCATCACCAGTCATCATCATCATCAAGTGCCATGCCTGCCGGCGTAGGTGATCATGCCTCTCCACAACGATCTGGACAGTTATTTATTTTTATTTCTGTTGATGACCTTCTGCTCAGCCATTCTTAGACTAACTGTCATATATCTTTTCTCTTTGCTTCCCTCTATCTCTTCGTCACTCAATTTTCCCATTTGTTACAATACATTCCAGCTGTTCTCTTCTCATTACATGGATAAGAAATTACGATTTTTTCTTCCTAATTTTGGAAATTAACTCTCTTTTTGCTTTGACCTCTTTCACCACGTTTTCATTACTTTTCTATTTCAAAAGAACTTAAAGGGGCGTAGATGCATTGTGTTGTTGTTTATGTGCACCTTTCTGACCAACACATCCGACTTAGCACAGTCAATTTTGAGTACCGGTTTGCCTTCCTCTGTTTAATCCCTACTCGCTTGGCGAGAGTCGATTGCCTATTTCCAGGAACACCGCTGGGGGAGGGGGTGAGCATGCTCTGTTGTTCGCTGATCCTGACGTCTTCAAACAGCTGTGGGCCGCCCTGAGCTCATTTGCTGGGCAGACGTCTGTACCTCCAGGGGTTAAAATGTTCTCCAATAATTCTGTGTTATAACTTTCAAGTTATTATCATCATCATGTGCCATATCGGTTGGTGTAGGCGATCATGTACTTCCACAATTTCAGCCCACAGTGCATCGTACCAATTTTGTTGTTGACTGTTTTCAAGTAATAATGTCTGGAAAATAATAACAATAAAGTCTTGAAAATAATAACAATAAAGTCTAAAATAATAACAATAAAGTCTAAAATAATAACAATAAAGTCTAAAATAATAACAATAAAGTCTAAAATAATAACAATAAAGTTTTGAAAATAATAACAATAAAGTCTAAAATAATAACAATAAAGTCTAAAATAATAACAATAAAGTTGAAAATAATAACAATAAAGTCTAAAATAATAACAATAAAGTCTTGAAAATAATAACAATAAAGTCTAAAATAATAACAATAAAGTCTAAAATAATAACAATAAAGTCTTGAAAATAATAACAATAAAGTCTAAAATAATAAAAATAAAGTCTAAAATAATAACAATAAAGTCTAAAATAATAACAATAAAGTCTTGAAAATAATAACATTCAAGTCTTGAAAATAAGTACAATAAAGTTCGAGGACAAGAGAAGCCACGGTAGATAGAACCGACATAAGTTTGTTCTCACCGAAGTCTCGAGACCTCCAACTCTTCCCTTTTCCCCATGACTTAAATAATTGATAAACGTGGATGGAATTGGTCGTCCAACGAGAACCTTCACGACACATAATGCTGATTACTTCTTTCTAAAAAGTTGTTATTCTGCAGATATGATGTTGTATAAAAAATAGGCCAAAGTTAAGTAGGTGAAAAGTTTAAAGTAAAATGAAAAACTACACACCTCTTGTTAAAGTACGCCCCATTCTATACGATAGTTCTGTATTGTTCCGCATCAACGGAAAAGTCGGCACATTTTGTTATTAACTGCAACCTGCAAGAAAACCAGAATTCATTCTTTCACTTTATTGCAATGGTTCTCAAAGCGGGTGGATAAGTCCCCTAACTGTCAATGGAGTACTGTCAGAGTAGTAGTTCACGTCATATGTAAAAGTGACATATTTCGTTATAGCCTTAGGATTATGTGAGTCTCAAGGGCTGAGTGGTTAGTGTGCACGCTTACTGGTTCAACGATCCCAGTTCACTCCCAAAAAGTGCCAATTTTATTAAGATCGACATTGCTCCGGGGTTCACCCAGTCTCTAAAAATAGGCAACAGTGAGTTTTCAGGGAAGTAAAGGCGTCCTGGCGTGATACCGACTACATCACCCAAAAATGTGTCGTCATAAAAAAATCGGATCACTAACACCGTATTACCCATTCGTCTTGCAAGGCAGCCGAGGGAACATCATTTTTATTTTTTTTTAAACTTTTCTCTTTTTTTCTTACTTAGGATTATAGTAATAAAAATAATAATCATCATAATTGAATGCCGTCTCCGCATCGAAGGTTGGCTTCCATGGAGCGCCATTCCACTCTTGCTTTGAGGGAATTTGAGGGAGATTGTCATAGGTTGACCTGTCCATCTTTTGATGTTACTCGTCCATGTCAGTCTTGGTCTGGCTTTACATAACATTTAAGAACTCTTTTCTTGTTTCTATTGTCAAAAATGTTCCCTAATATTTAAATTCATTTACCTGTTTTAATATTGTTCCACTTGTCTTTATTTTGCACTGAGGTGATGTTTTTTTTCTTTGTTGTTACCATTACTTCTGTCTTTCTGCAATTAAGGCTGAGT
>JAVIAB010000059.1:12141987-12234487 GCA_032433765.1 Megaustenia siamemsis | reverse complement strand
ACCACAACGAAGGTTGTCTACCATGGATCGAAATTCCGCTCTGTCTTCTGCTTGAAAGGTGAAGATTGTCATTAGCTGACTTTTCCATATTTTGATGTTACTGTTCTAAGTTACTCTTGGTCTGCATTTGACTATTTTACCTTCAATTTTAGTTGAGGGCACTCCGAAATAGCTCTACAGCTTAGGAAAAGATTAAATAACTGTAGAGTGTTTATGACACGTTTCAATAACTATAGAGTGTTTATGACACGTTTCAATAACTATAGAGTGTTTATGACAAGTTTTAATAACTATAGAGTGTTTATGACACGTTTCAATAACTATCGAGTGTTTATGACAAGTTTTAATAACTATAGAGTGTTTATGACACGTTTCAATAACTATAGAGTGTTTATGACAAGTTTTAATAACTATTGAGCGTTTATGACAAGCTCAAATAATTATAGAGCGTTTATGACAAGTTTTAAAAGAATACAGGGATTATGAAATGTTTAAATAACTATAGAGCGCCAATGAACAAATTATTTTTGAAAAGCTAAATGGCCACTAAGAGGCGTTTATGACGTGTTTAAATATATATATGGCGTCTGTAGTGCGTTTATTCAATCATATGGCGCTTACGGTGAGCCTATAGAATAATTTGGCGCTGGCTAGTCACTTATAGAACTAAATAAAGATAGAACAAAATAAAAGAACTAGATGAAAAAACTGTGAATCGGGGAAAATAGTGAATTCATGGCTGACTTTTAATGCAAAGAATTCGTTAATACGAATTTCTGAAACCCGAAATGAAGAAAACGATGAGTGTAGAAGAAAAGGTAAAGGTAAAGTACGAGACTTGAACCGGTGTCTTAGAACGCGAGTTTCCACCATATGTGCTCGGCCGCCTATCCAGAAATGTTCGGAGACTTCTAGATAGTGTCGCTTCAAGCATCGAAACTCAGATGCGAGGCAACATTCCTCACCTTCTCAGGGAAATACCCTGGTACCCATTTCTGCCAACGGCTGGGTCGACCGTGGTGTTATTTTTTTTTTTCAACCACGAGTACAACTCACACTGCGCCCAGCGGGAATCGAACACGGGTTGTCCGAAAGTCGGTAGTCCAGTCTGGTGGTTTTCCAACTAGGCTACCGAGGCCCCAAGAGTATAGAACAGTGGTGGCCAACTTACGATTGATCGAAGGCCGGAACTAAGGCAAGAACCAGAGGACCGAGCTTAAGAGCACCAAAAACAATTACCTGATGTGATGTAGTCATATATAAATAATTCTTGACGACATATTTTATAATTTGTAACAAGACAATTATTTATTTCAAAATGACCTTTATATAATTAGTCAACTGTAGATCTTCCGATCAATATGGCGGATAGGCGCCAGGAACCATGAAGGATTGGTCTGAAAAGTGTTCCATATTGTAGTTTCCTCATATTCCAAGTCCGGCTTGTTGCAGGTGCTACTGAGTTGAGAGCTCTGTGCACACTGTGAGCTGTGTTTTTCATTCGAATGGCCTTTCTATATTCAGATTGCTTACGATTAATGATGATATCGTATGACGAAGGTCAGTTCAGCTGCGTTGACTTTCGATGTATATACGCTTATGTCTTTTGACGTGTCCTGTGTTTGCTATGATGGGGACTGCAGCTGCGTTTCTTTGTGTGGATATTTGCTGAGATGTTAATTCGGATGTGTGCACTGGCACGGGCGGTTGAACAATTATTGTTTTTATTCGTTTGCAGTGATACCGACCCTTCGACTAACCATAACTATAACTAACAGACTGAAACTTTGGTTTTTATTTAGTTATTTAATATTTGAACTTTGTTAACCTCAGACGGAAGATGTACAAAAGAGGTGAGATGCAGAATGGCTCAGGCAAAAGCAGCTTTCCAAAAAATGAGGAAGATACTATGCTATCCATTTTTTACAAGAGAAACAAGAAAAAGAGTTCTTAAATGTTATGTAGAGCCAACCTTAACATATTGATGCGAATCGTGGACAATAGGACAACGGACAAGAAAATCACTGGAGTCTGTAGAAATGTGGTTTTACAGAAGAATGTTGAGAGTACCATGGGCAGCTAAGAAGAGTAATGAAGATGTTCTGAAAGAGGTCAAAGCAAAAAGGGAGCTAATTTCCAATATAAGGAAGAAGCGATCATCATTTTTTGGCCATGTAATAAGAAGAGAACAACTGGAATATATTGTAACAACTGGAAAAATTGAGGGAGGAAGAGATAGAGGGAAGCAAAGAGAAAAATAACAGACAGCTTAAGAGAATGGCTTGGCAGAAGGTCAACAACAGAAATGATAAATAGCTGCCGAGATCAAAGGTTGTGGAGAGACATGATCACCTACGCCAGCAGGCCCGGTACTTGATGATGATGATTTAATATTTAATATATAGAAACAATCAACATTTTTTCGGCACATCATGAGAAGTGGAATGTTGGAATACTTGGTTACAACAGGCAAAATAAAAGGAAAGAGAGATCGCGGACGACAAAGAGAGAAAATACTGGATAGCTTGGTGTCATGGAATGGAAAACGGTCAACGACAGAATTGATACGATGCACTATAGAAAAAAAGATTGTGGAAGGTCATGATCGTCTACGCCAACTGGTATGGCACATGATAATGATTTAATATAGCAATTTATGTCGACTCTTCAAAGGCCAATAATAATATGCTAATGGGCTGTTATTTGGCCATCGCTGCTATAGAATATGGGAGTGTCGTTCTAAAATCGGGTGAGAACCACTTCTATATTGTTTGCAATGAATGGCCGTTAGAGTATCTCCGCGTCTTGCTAAAAATCAATAATGTTGCAACAGGTGGCTTTTCTGCAAATCAAGTTAGGCCTTGTTAACGTTGTACTTGATATTATATGCAATTCTAAAACGTCTTGTCCAATTATTCTAAATTACTACTACTCCAGTTTGAATGCACCAGCCATTGACAGCAATCATAATAAGGTACGGCAGAGCTTACAAGGAACTACATAAACACTGCAGTCGTGACGGTAATAAACCTCTGTGTGTTGGTGACCCGTGCCTTAACACGGGTGACTTCAGACACGAATGCAATTTTCTTCTTTGTATTCTACAACGACTGCCTTTGGCGAACACATATATTTGCAACATTATTTCTCCATTGTCAGGGCCTGATTAAGTTAATGCGGGGCCTGTAGCAGGTGTTAAGAAAGGGGCCCTATATTTCAAATAAAAAAATTAAAAGAACACAAATATATTTGAAGACATACGTTTTTAATGATCATTATAATTATCATTATCAAAAGTAACGAAATAGTCAATATTATTGTTGAAACATTAATTGTTCTACATTTAGTATCAGCAAATTTAAGATGATATAAGATGTATCCATTTGTTGATGATATAGCTTATATCCATTTGTTGATATTACACGATGTATCCATTTGTTGATGATATAGCTTATATCCATTTGTTGATAATATATGATGTATCGATTTGTTTATGATATAACATGTTTCCGTTTGTTGATATTACACGATGTATCCATTTGTTGGTGGTATGTGATGTATTCATTTGTTGGTGGTATGGGATGTATCTATTTGTTGGTGGTATGGGATGTATCCATCTGTTGGTGGTATAGGATGTAGCCATTTGTTGGTGGTATGGGATGTATCCATTTGTTAGTGGTATGGGATGTATGCATTTGTTAGTGGTATGAGATGTATTCATTTGTTAGTGGTATGTGATGTATTCATTTGTTAGTGGTATAGGATGTATCCATTTGTTAGTGGTATGGGATGTATCAATTTGTTAGTGGTATGGGATGTATCCATTTGTTAGTGGTATGGGATGTATTCATCTGTTAGTGGTATGGGATGTATTCATCTGTTAGTGGTATGGGATGTATTCATCTGTTAGTGGTATGGGATGTATCCATTTGTTAGTGGTATGTGATGTATTCATTTGTTAGTGGTATGGGATGTATTCATTTATTAGTGGTATGGGATGTATTCATTTGTTAGTGGTGTGGGATGTATCCATTTGTTATTGTTTTAGGATGTATTCATTTGTTAGTGGTATGGGATGTATCCATTTGTTAGTGGTATGGGATGTATTCTTCTGTTAGTGGTGTGGGATGTATTCATTTGTTGGTGGTATGGGATGTATTCATTTGTTAGTGGTATGGGATGTACCCATTTGTTAGTGGTATGGGATGTATTCATTTGTTAGTGGTATGGGATGTATCCATTTGTTAGTGGTATGGGATGTATTAATTTGTTAGTGGTATGGGATGTATCCATTTGTTAGTGGTATGGGATGTATTCATTTGTTCGTGGTATAGGATGTATCTATTTGTTGGTGGTTTGAGATTTATTCATTTGTTAGTGGTATAGGATGCATCTATTTGTTGGTGGTATGGGATGTATTCATTTGTTGGTGGTATAGGATGTATCTATTTGTTGGTGGTATGGGATGTATTCATTTGTTGGTGGTATAGGATGTATCTATTTGTTGGTGGTATGGGATGTGTTTATGTGTAGATGATATAGGATGTATCTATTTGTTGGTGGTATGGGATGTATTCATTTGTTGGTAGTATGAAATGTATCCATTTGTTGGTGGTATAGGATATATTCATTTTTTGATGATATAGGGTGCATCCATTTGTTGGTGGTATAGTATGTATCCATTTGTTGGTGGTATAGGATGTATCCATTTTTTGGTGGTATAGGATGTATCCATTTGTTGGTGGTATAGGACGTATTCATTTGTTGATGATATAGGATGTATTCATTTGTTGGTGGTATAGGATGTATTCATTTGTTGATGGCATAGGATGTATTCATTTGTTGATGATATAGGATGTATTCATTTGTTGGTGGCATAGGATGTATCCATTTGTTGGTGGTATAAGATGTATCCATGTGTTGGTGGTATAGGATGTATTCATTTGTTGATTATATAAAATGTATTCAATTGTTGATTATATAGGATGTATTCAATTGTTGATGATATAGGATGTATTTATTTGTTGGTGGTATAGGATGTATTCAATTGTTGATTATATAGGATGTATTCAATTGTTGATGATATAGGATGTATCCATTTGTTGGTTGTATAGGATGTATTCATTTGTTGATTATATAGGATGTATTCAATTGTTGATTATATAGGATGTATTCAATTTTTGATTATATAGGATGTATTCATATGTTGGTGGTATAGGATGTATTCATTTGTTGATGATATAAGATGTATTCATTTGTTGGTGGTATAGGATGTATCCATTTGTTGATGGTGTAGGATGCATGCATTTGTTGATGATATAGGATGTATCCATTTGTTGATGATGTAGGATGTATCCATTTGTTGGTGGTGTAGGATGGATGCATTTGTTGATGATATAGGATGTATCCATTTGTTGATGATATACTATGTATCCATTTGTTGGTGGTGTAGGATGCATACATTTGTTGATGATATAGGATGTATCCATTTGTTGATGATATAGGATGTATCCATTTGTTGGTGGTATAGGATGTATTCATTTGTTGATGATATAGGCTGTATCCATTTGTTGGTGGTATAGGATGTTATCATTTTTTCGATGATATCGGATGTATTCATTTGTTGATGATATAAGATGTATCCATTTGTTGATAATATAGGATGTATCCAATTGTGTTATGGTGTAGGATGTATGCATTTGTTGATGATATAGGATGTATCCATTTATTGATGATATAGGATGTATCCATAATTGTTGGTGGTATAGGATGTATTCATTTGTTGATGATATAGGATGTATCCATTTGTTGGTGGTATAGGATGTTATCATTTTTTGATGATATCGGATGTATTCATTTGTTGATGATATAGGATGTATTCATTTGTTGGTGGTATAGGATGTATTCTTTTTTTTATGATATAGGATGTATTCATTTGTTGATGATATAGGATGTATTCATTTGTTGATGATATAGGATGCATCCATTTGTTATGATATAAGATGCATCCATTTGTTGATGATATAGGACGTATTTATTTGTTGATGATATAGGATGTATCCATTTGTTGATGATACAGAATGCATCCATTTGTTGATGATATAGGATGTATCCATAATTGTTGATGATATAGGATGTATCCATTTGTTGGTTTTATAGGATGTATCCATTTGTTGATGTTATATGATGTATTCATTTGTAGTTGATATAGGATGTATCCATTTGTTGATGATATAGGATGTATCCATTTGTTGATGATATAGGATGTATTCATTTGATGATGGTATAGGATGAATCCATTTGTTGATGATATAGGATGTATCCATTTGTTGATGATATGGGATGTATCCATTTGTTGATGATATAGGATGTATTCATTTGTTGATGATATAGGATGTATTCATTTTTATGATATATGATGTATCTATTTGTTGATGATACAGGATGTATCCATTTTTTTATGATATAGGATGTATCCGTTTGTTGATGATATAAGATGTATCCATTTGTTGATGCTATAGAATGTATCTACACAGATGTTTATGTCCAATGCTCATTGGTGTGAGATTGTTCAATTTATTTTGACCCATATTGCTGCTTCGTTCATTTTTAATAAGTTTTAGAAATGATTGTCTCCCTTGCAGTTGATTATCATTATTGACAAAAAGATGGGCAAGACGATTTCTATATTTGGAAAACAATGCTGCAATGATTTATAAATTATCAAACTGTAAAGCTGTAACTCAACAAGATCTAGAGTTGTGTTAATATGTGAAGAAAAAATTATGGAAAAGTGGACCGGTGCGTGGCCCTTAAAAGCGTGGGGCACGTTAGAAAAATGCTATATTTGCTATTACATTAACCCTGCTCTATCCATTGTTGTTGCTATCAAACTATTATGCGAAGTAATATTGAATATGTTCATTTTATTAATTGTCCAAAAATAGAATATATTATGTCAAATATTAGGAAGAAACAATCATATTTTTTTTGGCCATGTAATGAGAAGGGAATAGAAGGAATATATTTTGACAACTGGAAAATTGAGGGACGAAGAGATAGTGGGAAGCAAAGAGAAAAGATTCAAGACAGCTTAAGAGAATGGCTTAGCAGAAAGTCAACAACACAAATGATAAATAACTGCCGCGATTGAGATCTGTGGAGAGACATGATCACCTACGCCAGCAGACCCGGTACTTGCCGATGAAAAAAAATAGACAAACAGGATAGAGAGAGCTTATCATATGGTTATTTGTTTTTCCTAAAATATAAAAAAAAAATCAGGAAAAAACAGATCACATCTGATTGGTTGTTTTAAGTATGCGCAAAGACTATACAAACGTTTGGTGTAAAAGGTAGGACTTGTATCTTCATCTTTGTATTTTTCTTAATCTGTTAAGTCAACTGTTATTATTTTCTCTAGATCTGTGAGACAACTATTATTATTTGCACGAATCAATGAGACAACCTTATCAATTACCCCACATTTGTTATCCATTTTAATTATGTGTCATATGTCTTTAAGTCAACTATTTTTGTTTGCCCTAAATCATTGAACCTACAACAACTTAAATTGTTTGGCCACCTGGTCAGAATGAATCCTCACCAATCACCGTCGGGGGGGGGGGGATTTTCTTCTCGAGAATGCATAGAAAAAGACCAAGAGGAAGACCCAGAAGAAGATGGATAGATGCAGTGACAGAGACATGTAACAACAAAGGAAAATCACTAATTCAGACAATTCGAGCAGCCCAAGAACGACAAATGATATAAACCACGACACCTTTTAGGTATCAGTGAAAAGAGAAAAGAAGAGAAGAAGAAATCGTTGAACCAACTGTTATTATTTACTCTAAGGCTGAGAGTAAACTGTTATTATTTACTCTAAGACTGTAGGCAAACTGTTAGAATTTACTCTAAGACTGTCAGCAAACTGTTATGATTTATCCTAAGTCTGTGAGCAAACTGTTATGAATTATCCTAAGTCTGTGAGCAAACTGTTATGATTTATCCTAAGACTGTGAACAAACTGTTATGATTTATCCTAAGACTGTGAGCAAACTGTTATGATTTATCCTAAGACTGTGAGCAAACTGTTTTGATTTATCCTAAGACTGTGAGCAAACTGTTTTTATTTACTCTAAAACTGTGAACCAACTTTTATAATTTATTCTAAAACTGTGAACCAACTTTTATAATTTATTCTAAGACTGTGAGCCAACTTTTATAATTTATTCTAAGATTGTGAGCCAACTTTTATAATTTATTCTAAGACTGTGAGCCAACTTTTATGATTTATTCTAAGACTGTGAGCCAATATTTATCATTTTCCTTCAATCTGTGAGCCAATATTTATCATTTTTCATCAATATGTGAGTAGTATACAATGTTACATTTAAGTCGCATTTGACCCATAAATTAACAAATATATATAGTAGGTGCATTTAGCGCCTAATGTACTCGAGGGGCAGGTGGAGTTAACCATGACCGCTCGTGTCCGGATGTTGACCTCTCGTATCGGTGACCCGGAAGTGACCTGTTTATGTCTGGTATGTGCTAACTTTGGAGTTCTTGATGTACTGGATCGATAGTGATAGGTTAGTAGATTATATAACATCAATGAAAAACAATAGCACTAAATATAAACAGAAAACAAAAGATATATGTTATTATTTCACTATCTCAGTAGATATATAGCATAAAGTGGATATTATATCATCATGTGCCGTACCGGTTGGCGTTGGCGATCATGTCCTTCCACAATCTTCTATCCACAGTGCATCGTATGAGTTCTGTTGTTGGCTGTTTTCCATTCCATGACACCAAGCTATCCAGTATTTTAGCTCTTTGTCGTCCGCGATATTATATAACATTACACAACTATTTAGTACACTGAGTAGTTATATAGTACAAGGAAAACATTTAATTGCAGCTATGTAGTTGGGTGTCTGCTTAGCTCTATGTCATAAATGAATCATAAGGGGTGAAACTGTTAGAGATCGCTGGTCAGTCTAAGCTGGTAGTGTAAAGAGTTAAATATCTAGAGGCGTAGTCGAGACGTTATCATCAGCTACCTTTCTTTTATATAGAAATAGGACAGAGCATTTCTTGTTTGACTGTAGGAAAAATATAATTATTTAAGACTTTGAAACCTTCACTTTATCCACCTTTGGCCTTTTGCGTGGCAAGAACCTCTAAAAACATATCTTTTTGTAATTTGCTGTTTTACTTACTCAGCCCTTTAAAGCTGATTTTATCGTAATCTCCACTACAATGATACGTCTTAAAACATAAACTAACAAGAGCTGTCCCTTCGTACTCTAACTTAAAAAGACCGGTTTTCGTTTGATGTATGCTTTAACACCCTTACATTTTATACAGTCTGTCTTGCTAACATGCTCATCGCAAAACTCAGCGGGAAATCAGTCTTTATATACTATCTTAAACTCATCCTGCAGACCTGACTTAACTATGTCCTCTAACATAGGTGCGTTTAAAGCCAGGTATAAACTATCAGTATCTGTTTCGCAGAGTTGAAAGTCGGATCTTTCTACAAACTTATCTAAGAACTCGAAATAAAAATCTAACATACATACATACATACATTTTGCATATTGATAGACGAAGAAACCGATATGTAGGGGCAAGTTCCAACCAGTTTTCTTTTTGCCCATCTCAATTTCGAAAAGATCCTTTCTTATTTCAGTCATCTTTTTAACCGGGAATTATTTATCATTTTCGATATTTCATCCCCCTGGAAGTACGAGACATCGCTATGATTGGCCTTGTTGGTTAGAGTCTTCCCGTAGGCCCTTTCCCAGGAGCTGCATCGTATCACTGACTATAGATTGATTTGCATCTAAATCACCAGCCCGACGCGTCTCTGTGACCATATCTCCAAACTTTTTAAAACAACTAGATGGTTGGTATACTATCACTTGATAGATTTTTGTTACCTCTAGCCCATGATCTAAATACCACTTTCAGAGGGGTGTTGCCAACAGGATATTTGTTCCACAATAACTACCCACGAGAGTACTCAACCTGGGGGTACTCAACCCATTGTTTTTGATGGCGTACTCCCGCATAAAGAGACCGATGTTACCAATGCCTACGTCTACATTTTTAAAGATGGGTTCATCTCGCTAAAATGGTCCTTCAATCGGTCTGGGACGTGTAGATCACATTCCACTAAACCAAAACAGGTCCCATCTGAAACAGAAGCCAGAATATGTTTATCACTGAGAGGGAGTCCTTTTTGAGAGTAAGAGGGTCTAGCTCGAAGGATGTCTTTAGAAAGGAAAGCCCTAATGTTTGTCTCAGACTTTTTCAGAACCTGCCACTCACATTCCCACATAGCTTCTACTGGGACTTTGACCTCCTCGGTTAAGTAGGTGTGTATCTCACATGTTTTTTTTTTTTCAAACAGCTCGAACAAGGGTTTATTATTAAAAAGGTTTCTATCTTTATCCTTGGTGAGGGGACAGTCTTTGTGACCATGGTACAGACAACCATGAAAATTTTAGACTGTTCTATTCACTTTATCCCACCAATCCACGGGGACATTTCTATCACCTAATCGGAAATTCCTCCCGTTAAACTAAGTTTTTAAATCCACCCCTTTTCGGTGGGTGACCCACGTTAGCCACTCCCAACTTTGTTGGACATAAGAGTTATCTTTTTCGACCCTGATCCCGGTCTCCATTCTTCTAATAATTGGGTAATCGTTTGGCATTGGGTTCATCAGAGCCCAAAGATACAACGCGTTGGCATCGTAACCTTGGATGAATTGGACCAGCTTTCCTCCCCTAATAAACGTTTTGCCTACCTCGTGATACCGATGAAAAATTATAGAGACGATTAAATTATACCAACGATTTTATCTCTAATCATTGTGTGTAGACTCGCCTGTTTGCTCGAACATAAACTAAACATCACATACATATCAACGGTCTTAAACAAGATACTTTAAACAAACACCCGGAACCGAAATGGCTTCTTTAATACAGTCTACACCCCGCTCCCCATAAAAGCGAACGTGCTGCTCTAATGCTTCTAAGAATGGGACTACATCTTTGTTATTATACCACACCAAAAAGTACCTAAGGGTGGTCATGTTATTGTCCTTCCAGACCTTTTTACACAGAGCGTACTCCTCCTTGGAAATGTTTGCATTTTTTAACGACGAATAAAACGCTTCGTGTGGGGGTAACTCCGTCTCATCCAACGTTTTGGGGTCGACTATATATTCATTACAAAAGTAACCCTTTGTCTCGCTAATATTATAAGCTGCCAAGTACTTGCTGTAGCTGAAACCTGGTGCTAGATAGTTTACTATATCTAAGAATTTAGATTCTGTGTTGCAATACACATAAAGTTATTGTTTCTTTTAACTATAAACTTTAACGATTTTGCTACTTTGTAGTCCACTTCCATTTTATCTTCCTCTTCTTCGTTAACAGCGGCTTCTTCTTCTTCCATACTATGGCCTTCTTCGCTCACGTGTGCAGTGACGACCATGAAGTGCCTTATTACATAAGCTTTTATGACGTTAATGTCATATTTCCCCGAGTTAAACACTATAACTGGAAGCTCTTTTAAATACTCATCAAACTTAGCTATTAGTTTCTCTTTATTCAAATCATGGAGTTGAGTAAAAATGCTTTCAAACTAAGATCGCAATTACGAGTATGCTTTTGCAGCGATACTAGTGAGGTAACCAACCATCTGGCTAACTAAAACTTGCGGGTCACTCTTCGTCATGAAGCATTTTGGTGCCTCCTAACCGGGGACATTTGACGCTATAGAACAGGAGAGGGTACGTGTTTAGCTACAAAGGTAGTCGAGTGCGTCTCTTGGGAAATATTCCTATTATCAAAATAACATTCGTAATCAAATGTCGCCCTGAAGGGGTAAATAAAAGACTCTGGAGTACTTATCCCTCCTGCGCTGATCGCGTCCCATACACTTTCAGGTAAAGAGTAGCCCCACCCTTATATTTCTCTACAGTCATATTCCCATTGCAAGTTTTATCGTGCCTATTATACTCCCAAACGTTTTCCATAATTTTCCACATTTTCCACAAGAAGATCTTTTACTCGCCCTAGAAAGATCGTTTATATAAGAGAAGTGATTTTTGTAAAGAAAAAGACGGAGAGTTTCACTATAAATACCGGCACTTCTCAGAACGGTACAAAGGGCTTGTTCAGAATCAAACTAAAAAATATCTATGTTTACTGAAAAACAATTTTCTAAAAGAGGCATTTCAGCCAGAGTTACACCGGGAAAGTTACCTAACATTAGAGATGGGTTAGACTGTTTGAAAAGTAGTCTCGAAACCTTCCAAACATCTTTAACAGAGGTACCTCTATGGATAGCTAGACACCGGAAGAAGCAGAGATTATCATCGTAGATTTTAGAATGGGAATCGGTCTGAAGGATATTAATACCATGGTTCGATGCAATGTAGGGTGGGATATCTAGCAGACACCCTATAGGATAATCTTGAAGTTTATAAATATAAACAATCGTACTGACTAACGCTTCTAAGGTATATTTGTCTCCATATTTTTGTCTGTATACCTTAATATATCACTTTGATTTAATCTATCTACAAATGTTTCATAGTCATTTCTTATTTTAACTAACAGGGGTTTGTCTAACCCTGTCGCGTTATTTGAGCTGGCGTGAAAATAACGAACCCCTGTCTCCCTATGTCTTAAAACCAAATGATGACTATAATTCACCTTAAAACGCTTTTGCTGGGCTAAGAAAATTGGGTTTACAAGGGTCTTCCAATTTATAGGAGTATCAGGCTGATGAAATACAGTGTACGTGTCCATGTATTTGTTCCTACGTTCTTGTATTCTAATAGCTAACCAATTGTCTTATATAACTTTCTAATATCATGGGGTAACTTATTTAAAGTCTACTTCATTAATAAATTTTGGTCACTTTGAGGGCTCTTGAGTTGTACTCTCTACTACCCGCTTGCGTGAGGTTGTCGATACCAGTGGACGTGCTGGTGATGCAGGAACTACTGATACAAGAAATGCAGGATGCTCTGTCTTAATACATTTGGCAAGGTTGTCTGCTCTATTATAAACTCGTTCACAAACATCACATTTGTATTCCTGACGCACATGTACACTAGCAACGTGTCGCTTTATCGCCTGGCTCCGGGTGAAAGTTTTGGAGCAGAGATGACAAGTGTTAGACATCTGTAGAAAATAAACTGCAACATTACAACTAAAGAATAACGAGCAATAAACATTACAAGAAAAGAAAACAATAAAAATAAAGCAACGAGATTCACAAATTATCGAAATTAGGTTACTAGAGTATCATAATATAATATTAAAGAACTAAATAACACCTACTTTTTATATGTCTTAAGGCGCGAGACACATACTCGTCAACAACTGCAAATGCATGTCTGATTACAAGATCCACAGTGGTGTTTTATAAACCCCTAAAACCCCAGAGGTGTTACTAAAAATAGAACTGACCTCTGATGCATAATCCGGATGAGTTACTGAAAATGTTTTGACCTTTCAGGCAATGCCCGAGAAGTTACCAAACATAGATTTTGACTTATGATACAATTCCCCTCAATTTTATGAATTTTACCCTCAGCCATTTTTTTTATGGCGACGCCTATGAAATCACTAAAAATAGTAAATTTACACGTTAGATTTACCTCAAACTTTATTTTAGGCATTCCCGTAGCAAACATTTACTTAAAAATCACTTGTATGAATTTTACCCCGTCACCATATTTTAGAGATACGCCTATGAGACTGTTAAAAAAATAAATTTAACCCCTAGGCTTACCTCATAAAAGTGATTTTTATGTAAATGTTTCCTACAGCGATGCCTAAAATAAAGTTTGAGGTAAGTCTAAAGTGTAAATTCACTATTTTTAGTGATTTCATAGGCGTCGCCATAAAAAAAATGGCTGAGGGTAAAATTCATAAAATTGAGGGGAATTGTATCATAAGTCAAAATCTATGTTAAGTAACTTCTCGGGCATTGGTTCATTGGTCAAATTCAATTTTCAGTAACTCATCCGGATTATGCATCAGAGGTCAGTTCTATTTTTAGTAACAATTCTGGGGTTTTAGGGGTTTATAAAACACCACTGTGGATCTTGTAATCAGACATGCATTTGCAGTTGTTGACGAGTATGTGTCTCGTGCCTTAAGACATATAAAAAGTAGGTGTTATTTTAGTTCTTTAATATTATATTATGATACTCTAGTAACCTAATTTCGATAATTTGTGAATCTCGTTGCTTACTTTTATTGTTTTCTTTTCTTGTAATGTTTATTGCTCGTTATTCTTTAGTTGTAATGTTGCAGTTTATTTTCTACAGATGTCTAACACTTGTCATCTCTGCTCCAAAACTTTCACCCGGAGCCAGGCGATAAAGCGACACGTTGCTAGTGCACATGTGCGTCAGGAATATAAATGTGATGTTTGTGAACGAGTTTATAATAGAGCAGACAACCTTACCAAACATACTACATGATGAAGACAAAACGGAAGAATAAGTAAAAGAGTAATAACAGTAGTAGTAGTAGTAGTAGAGGAGAAGCAAAGAAGATAGGAAGTAGCAGTAGAGGTATTTGTAATAATAGTAGTAGAAGTAGTAGTAGTAGTAGTAGGTACAATAGCAGTAGTATTAGTAGTAGTGGTAGTAGTATAAGTAGTAGAAGAAGAAGTAGTAGTAGTAGGAGTAGCAGTTATAGTAGAAGTAGCAGTAGTAATAGTAGTAGTAGTAGTAATAGTAGTAGTAGTAAGGGGCTGTAGTAACAGTAGCAATAGTAGTAGTGGTAGAAGTAGAAGTAGTAGTAGTAGGAGTAGCAGTTATAGTAGAAGTAGCAGTAGTAATAGTAGTAGTAGTTGTAATAGTAGTAGTAGTAGTAATAGTAGTAGTAGTAGTAGTAATAGTAGTAGTAGTAGGTACAATAGCAGTAGTATTAGTAGTAGTGGTAGAAGTAGAAGTAGTAGAAGAAGAAGTAGTAGTAGTAGGAGTAGCAGTTATAGTAGAAGTAGCAGTAGTAATAGTAGTAGTAGTAGTAATAGTAGTAGTAGTAGTAATAGTAGTAGTAGTAAGGGGCTGTAGTAACAGTAGCAATAGTAGTAGAAGAAGAAGTAGAAGTAGTAGTGGTAGGAGTAGCAGTAGTAGTAGTTATAGAAGTAGAAGTAGTAGTGGTAGCAGTAGTAGTAGTAGTAATAGTTGAAGAAGTAGAAGGAGTAGTGATAGCAGTAGTAGTAGTAGTAGTAGTAGTAGTAGTTGAAGAAGTAGAAGGAGTAGTGATAGCAGTAGTAGTAGTAGTAGTAGAAGAAGAAGTAGAAGTAGTAGTGGTAGCAGCAGTAGTAGTAGTAGTAGTAGTAGTAGTAGTAGTAGTGGTGGTAGCAGTAGTAGTAGTAGTAGTAGTAGTAGTAGTAGTAGAAGTAGTAGTAGTAGTAGTGGTAGCAGTAGTAGTAGTAGTAGTAGTAGTAGTAGTAGTAGTGGTAGCAGTAGTAGTAGTAGTAGTAGTAGTAGAAGTAGTAGTAGTAGTAGTAGTAGTAGTAGTAGTAGAAGTAGTAGTAGTAGAAGTAGTAGTAGTAGTAGAAGTAGTAGTAGTAGTAGTAGTAGTAGTAGTAGTAGTAGAAGTAGTAGTAGTAGTAGTGGTAGCAGTAGTAGTAGTAGTAGTAGTAGTAGTAGTAGTAGTAGAAGTAGTAGTAGTAGTAGTAGTAGTAGTAGTAGTAGAGTAGTAGTAGTAGTAGTAGTAGTAGTAGTAGTAGTAGTAGTAGAAGTAGTAGTAGTAGTAGTAGTAGTAGAAGTAGTAGTAGTAGTAGTAGTAGTAGTAGAAGTAGTATTGGTAGTAGTAGTAGTAGTAGTAGAAGTAGTAGTAGTAGTAGTAGTAGTAGTAGTAGTAGTAGTAGTAGAAGTAGTAGTAGTAGTAGTAGTAGTAGTAGTAGTAGTAGAAGTAGTAGTAGTAGTAGTAGTAGTAGTAGTAGTAGTAGAAAACTAAGACTTAAACGAATAATAAGAAATTAATTTGTCTAATTAAAGAAAGAAGAATGTCATTAAAATGAAATAGGTCGCAGTAAGGTAGTGGTTAGATGTCCCATCACGAAAACATGTAGTTATATAGTTTTATAATGTGTCCGTTTAAAATCGCGTTAAGTCTTCTAGCAGCGATTGTATTTAATCTTCTATTTAAACAAACCAAAACTGAAAATATAACTTCACCGCTTTCCATACTTTTATTAACCTTGTTCTTGAAATAAAGCACAAAGGGACTGGCCTATCAACAACAAAGGAGGAAAATTATTAAGGTTGTAACCTTGACCCTTGTTTATGATAATTGTATGTGGGGACGGTACTCGGTAGGTGACCTCATCAGGATATTGTATACATGTGTAACTGAAGTGTGTTATGTGTGTCGTCACATATAGGGACGGTATATTAAAAACAGGCATCTAAGATGTGGTTTATCAGAAGAATGCTACGAATTCCACGGATAGCAAAAATTACAAATGAAGAATGTTGAAGACGAGCTGGATAAACCATAAATATCATCAATTTCATAAGGAAGAGAAAAATCTATATTTAATTGACGTATGATGAGAAAAGAAGGCTTTGATAATATTATCACAACGACCAGATAAGAAGAACAGAGAAAAATCAAGAGACAACAAAATGTGAACAGCTTATCTAAAAAGCATAATAAAAGATAACCGCTGAACATTATGACATGCATGAAGGACAGAGAAATGTGTGGAGACAGATGATCACCTACACCAAATGACATGGCAACTCATGATGATGTCAAAATCCTGACAAAAGCAAACAGTCCACCATGATATTACAGGTAATGCCAACTTTACGACGAAGGCGCTCTCTCTCTCTCTCTCTCTCTCTCTCTCTCTCTCTCTCTCTGCGATCAGGACTCAATCAGAGTAGGATCCCAGACTCTCACATGAAGCCAGCTGTCAGGTTAAGTGTGTTGATCGCCCCCACAGGCAGAACATCACAATTAGAGTCTGCCAGATCCACTCTGATTGAACACCCGTTAAATCGTTGCACTATGTTCTGCGCCAGTGGCCCAGTGCATCCGATTTCAGCCAGAATTTTATTCAGGTTTGCATTCCTTAGCCTTAGAAGGCGTTCAATGCAAACTTTCTCCTGATAGCCTCATCTACACTGACGCGATTTCAGTTCTAAGAAGCTCTGGCTACAGAAAGCAACCTATCATTCTTTGTGTAACCATACTGACCTCATTATACAAACTCTCAGAATCCTCTATATAACTACATTCCAACATCATGACACAAACTCTCAGAATCCTCTATATAACTACATTCCAACATCATGACACAAACTCTCAGAATCCTCTATATAACTACATTCCAACATCATGACACAAACTCTCAGAATCCTCTATATAACTACATTCCAACATCATGACACAAACTCTCAGAATCCTCTATATAACTACATTCCAACATCATGACACAAACTCTCAGAATCCTCTATATAACTACATTACAACATCATGACACAAACTCTCAGAATCCTCTATATAACTACATTCCAACGCCATGACAAACTCTCAGAATCCTCTATATAACTACATTCCAACATCATGACACAAACTCTCAGAATCCTCTATATAACTACATTCCAACACCATGACACAAACTCTCAGAATCCTCTATATAACTACATTCCAACATCATGACACAAACTCTCAGAATCCTCTATATAACTACATTCCAACACCATGACACAAACTCTCAGAATACTCTATATAACTACATTCCAACATCATGACACAAACTCTCAGAATCCTCTATATAACTACATTCCAACGCCATGACACAAACTCTCAGAATCCTCTATATAACTACATTCCAACATCATGACACAAACTCTCAGAATCCTCTATATAACTACATTCCAACACCATGACACAAACTCTCAGAATCCTCTATATAACTACATTCCAACATCATGACACAAACTCTCAGAATCCTCTATATAACTACATTCCAACACCATGACACAAACTCTCAGAATCCTCTATATAACTACATTCCAACACCATGACACAAACTCTCAGAATCCTCTATATAACTACATTCCAACACCATGACATAAAATCTACGAATCCTCTATATAACTACAATCCAACACCATGACACAAACTCTCAGAATCCTCTGTATAACTACATTCCAACACCATGACATAAAATCTACGAATCCTCTATATAACTACAATCCAACACAATGACATAAACTCTCAGAATGCTCTATATAACTACAACCCAGCACCATGACACAAACTCTCAGAATCCTCTATATAACTGCAATCCAACACAATGACATAAACCCTCAGAATGCTCTATATAACTACATTCCAACACCATGACACAAACTCTCAGAATCCTCTATATAACTACAACCCAGCACCATGACACAAACTCTCAGAATCCTCTATATAACTGCAATCCAACACAATGACATAAACCCTCAGAATGCTCTATATAACTACAACCCAACACCATGACATAAACTCTACGAATCCTCTATATAACTACAATCCAACACAATGACATAAACTCTCAGAATGCTCTATATAACTACAATCCAACACAATGACATAAACTCTCAGAATGCTCTATATAACTACAATCCAACACAATGACATAAACTCTCAGAATGCTCTATATAACTACAATCCAACACAATGACATAAACTCTACGAATCCTCTATATAACTACAATCCAACACAATGACATAAACTCTCAGAATGCTCTATATAACTACAATCCAACACAATGACATAAACTCTCAGAATGCTCTATATAACTACAATCCAACACAATGACATAAACTCTCAGAATGCTCTATATAACTACAATCCAACACAATGACATAAACTCTCAGAATGCTCTATATAACTACATTCCAACACCATGACACAAACTCTCAGAATCCTCTATATAACTACAACCCAACACCATGACATAAACTCTACGAATCCTCTATATAACTACAGCCCAACACCCTGACATAAACTCTACGAATCCTCTATGTAACTACAACCCAACACCATGACATAAACTCTACGAATCCTCTATATAACTACAATCCAACACAATGATATAAACTCTCAGAATGCTCTATATAACTACAACCCAACACTATGACATAAACTCTCAGAATCCTCTATGTAACTACAATCCAACACCATGACACAAACTCTCAGAATCCTCTATGTAACTACAATCCAACACCATGACACAAACTCTCAGAATCCTCTATGTAACTACAATCCAACACCATGACACAAACTCTCAGAAACCTCTATATAACTACATTCCAACACCATGACACAAACTCTCAGAATCCTCTATATAACTACAATCCAACACCATGACATAAACTCTACGAATCCTGTATATCCACTTCACAATTTCTCCCGCCTCCCTCTATTAATTCACACATCTTCTAATTTCAATAATTTCCTCTCTTGTAATCGATCTTCTGTTTCAATGGAAATGACCACAAATCTGTCGCAGTCAGAGCGCTTTAACACTTGTTACAGATCGTGTGTATTATTTAATGACCATCTATCTATCGCCACGGCGTATATACCAAATTCTGGAAAGAACCGGGTCATTTCTTCTTGAGTGGAGAATAAAAGTCGCATGCTCAGTTTTGGCACCACGTGGAGTTCAGTTCATATAATTTATTGTGTCTTTAGTTGTTATAAAAATTTACTGTTATTGTTATTGAGTTAGGTGCGCGTGGCCGTGCGGCTAAAACCACTGTTCCGCTGGCTGAAAAGTCGGCGTACGGTGTACGGAGCCCGCGGTAGACAGAAAGGATTTTTTCTCTCGGGGGTGGAATAAAAATCCTGAGTCTCACACGTCGTGGCGACTGCTTGACCAAGCGGCCTTTATCCCTCGGGTTCTATCGTTCCCCCCTCCCCCGACATACACCAGCAATGGTACTATGTGTAACGTAAAGATAGTTATTGAGTTATTGGTGAGTTATCATCATTGTACTTCGAATATGTCCATAGGTGCTCATATCCCTCCCTCTCCCCTCCTCAGCATGTCCTCCCGCGTCCAGCGACTGACGACTCCAGTGCTGTGTTGTTTCCTCTTTAACCAACAGTTAAGCTTCTCGTTGTACTACTAATGAATAATAAAGTACAAAAAGGGAAATAAGCAATGCAGAAGAGAGGGAAAAAGATAGAAAGAGAGAGAGAGAGATTGAAAGAGAGGCAGCTAGGAAATATTTATGTGAGAACTAAAATAGATAGAGACCTCTTGAAAGTGATATGTTTGGTATCTATGATGGTCTTCGTTAGAGGCTAAATTTATGTCTCTTTCCCTACAGCGGAGATGAAAACAAACCACAGCCCACATGTATGTAAAAACACTTGCTACTTTACCATCATAAACACCAATTATATTCAAGCAAAACACATATAAACACGATTCTACAACCATAAGCATGGAAGCAAACACACAAACATAACTCTGTCATAATACAAACACAAAGTTCAACATACAAACACTCCTGTCATAAACACCTATTACAAGAAAGAAAACACGCATAAACAAGACTCCACCATCTTAAACAACCATTATATGCAATGAAACATACAAAAACGCGACTCCACCATCATAAATATTCATTAAATATTGTAAAACAAACACAAACACGATTCCACTATCATAAATGTTCATTACATATTGTAAAACAAACACAAACACAACTCCACTATCATAAATGTTCATTACATATTGTAAAACAAACACACAAACATGACTCCACTATCATAAATGTTCATTACATATTGTAAAACAAACACACAAACATGACTCCACTATCATAAATGTTCATTACATATTGTAAAACAAACACAAACACAACTCCACTATCATAAATGTTCATTACATATTGTAAAACAAACACACAAACACGACTCCACTATCATAAATGTTCATTACATATTGTAAAACAAACACAGAAACACGACTCCACTACCATAAACGTTCATTACATATTGTAAAACAAACACACAAACATGACTCCACTACCATAAATGTTCATTACATATTGTAAAACAAAACACACAAACATGACTCCACTACCATAAACGTTCATTACATATTGTAAAACAAACACACAAACACGACTCCATTATCATAAATGTTCATTACATATTGTAAAACAAACACACAAACACGACTCCACTACCATAAACGTTCATTACATTCAAGGACACAACGATCTCAGATCAGTAACCTATCACATAAAGTAACATGTGTGACATATGAACTAAAAAAACCTGTTACAATCGATGAGATTAGTGGATGAAGTATATTGTTTCTGCATAGAACATTGGACATTTGAGGCTAGGTACCGCACATACAAAAAATGAATATGTTATAGATTAATGTAGATTATATGTTAAACATTTCATGGATGTTCACATATAAAGCATGAAGTTTAATGAGGCCAATATTGTATAAGGCCCTTCTTCTTGCATAAATATTTTAAATGGTGCGTCATATAGGAGAGACTCACTGCTGGAGATGGAAGGAGAGACGACAATATAGAAGTGCTAATGAACATTATTCACCCCCAATGTTAAAACAGTCCTACTACATGGCTGTGAAACATGGAGAATAACAAAATTGAAAATAACGAAAATACAAACTTTCATTCATTGTTGTTTCTGAAGAATAAAAAGAAAGAAACCAGACAAACACCAGTAGACAAAGAGATGGGACAGTACCAGACAAACGCCAGTAGACAAAGATAGGAGACAGTACCAGACAAACGCCATAAACAAAGAGATGGGACAGTACCAGACAAACGCCAGTAGACAAAGAGATGGGACAGTACCAGACAAACATCAGTAGACAAATTGATGGGACTGTACCAGACAAACACCAGTAGACAAAGAGATGGGACAGTACTAGACAAAGACCAGTAGACAAAGAGATGGGACAGTACCAGACAAACACCAGTAGACAAAGAGATGGGACAGTACCAGACAAACACCAGTGGACAAAGAGATGGGACAGTACCAGACAAACACCAGTGGACAAAGAGATGGGAAAGTACCAGACAAACACCAGTAGACAAAGAGATGGGACAGTACCAGACAAACACCAGTGGACAAAGAGATGGGACAGTACCAGACAAACACCAGTAGACAAAGAGATGGGACAGTACCAGACAAACACCAGTAGACAAAGAGATGGGACAGTCCCAGACAAACAGCAGTGTACAAAGAGATGGGACAGAATCAGACAAACACCAGTGGACAAAGAGATGGGACAGTTCCAGACAAACACCAGTGGACAAAGAGATGGGACAGTTCCAGACAAACACCAGTAGACAAAGAGATAAGACAGTACCAGACAAACACCAGTGGAAAAGAGATGGGACAGTACCAGACAAACACCAGTGGACAAAGAGATGGGACAGTACCAGACAAACACCAGTATACAAAGAGATGGGACAGTACCAGACAAACGCTAGTGGACAAAAAGATGGGACAGTACCAGACAAACACCAGTGGACAAAGAGATGGGACAGTACCAGACAAACACCAGTAGACAAAGAGATGGGATAGTACCAGACAAACACCAGTAGACAAAGAGATGGGAAGTACCAGACAAACATCAGTAGACAAAAGAGATGGGACAGTACCAGACAAACACCAGTAGACAAAGAGATGGGACAGTACCAGACAAACACCAGTAGACGAAGAGATGGGACAGTACCAGACAACCACCAGTAGACAAAGAGATGGGACAGTACCAGACAAACGCCAGTGGACAAAGAGATCGGACAGTACCAGACAAACGCCAGTGGACAAAGTGATGGGACAGTACCAAACAAACACCAGTGGACAAAGAGATGGGACAGTACCAGACAAGCATCAGTGGACAGTGATGTGGGACAGTTCCAGACAAACACCAGTGGACAAAGAGATGGGACAGTATCAGACAAACACCAGTGAACAAAGAGATGGGACAGTATCAGACAAACACCAGTGGACAAAGAGATGGGACAGTTCCAGACAAACACCAGTGGACAAAGAGATGGGACAGTACCATACAAGCATCAGTGGACAGTGATGTGGGACAGTTCCAGACAAACACCAGTGGACAAAGAGATGGGACAGTACCAGACAAACACCAGTGGATGAAGAGATGGGACAGTACCAGACAAGCACCAGTGGACCACGAGATGAGAGCTGTTATCATCAGCTTTATAGCAGCTTCGCATCTCTACGCATCTTGGTGCATCTTGATGCCTTTACCCCGACAAAGAGATGAGGCCGTACCAGACAAGGACCAGTGTAGAAAGAGATGGGACAGAAACGATGGCATTGGACAGGACACACAATGTGGACGTCATCTAAGATTATTACATGACAAACACATTTTTGGGGGACGATTTCTGCGCCACAATGAATTGGAAGGTACAAGAATATGAAGGAGCAAGTAGTGGGACGTAACGTACACTCCTACAAGTTATGGTGACAGCTTTACAAAAAAGTAATACAACAAAATACTGACGTTTCGGCCCACATTGGACGTTCTAAAACGAGATCAACATAGACGGACAACGAAATAAAGATAAACTTTACTACATCTAGAATGAGCGGTACAGAGTAAGTCAAAGAAAGATAAGTAGAAGGATAAGAAATGAGATTATAAAATAAAAGGAAAATTTACTTGATATTAACAGAACAAAATTGACAATATATAAAAATATGAAGTAAGTAAAAAAAAGAGTAAAGTACCCCCGTCACGCCAAGTGACGTATAGGGAAATATGGTGCTAGTGACCCTATATTTTACAGACCTTCAGCACATGATTTTTGGTGTAATGTAGGCGGTATTACGCCCGTGCTGCTTTAATTTCCCAGAAAAAAATCCGGTACCCATTTAAGGCGGGTGAACCTGGAAGCCGTCGGTTAAGATCGAACCCTACCCCTTGTCCTTTGTAGTTCAGTTCACTAACCACTGAGCTATCGCGGCTCCCATAAAAATATGAAAGCTAAAAATACTGTTAAATTAATGTGAGACTTATTTGAGACGAACCAGCAGTACACAGTGTGGATGACTGAAGTAAAATACGGATTTGATGAGACGTGAGAGGGGGTGGGGGCAGTCACGTGATGAGACGAAAGGTCTGATAGGAGTCGCAGGTGATAACACGATATAATGAAGATATTATTATTGTTCTAGTGCCGATATATTCATTTTCTATTACTAAAACTGCTAAGCTTTATTAATACTTATATTTTCTTAGTTCTTTTTCCTTCCTCGTTTGCCTTTCAACGTCGAGGGAAGATATAATTTGCGGTTTTCTGTTCTTCTGTTCACCTCTGCTGCTGTTATGTTTCCTAGCTCTTCTAATATTCCGACAATCCACCTTTTTCTTGGGTCTGGTTTTCTCGCAACGTTTATTGAAAGCTCATTGTGTCGTGTTTTGATCTTTCTGTCTTGTCACGTTGCCAAACTATTTTATCTGATGTTTCTTTATATAGTCAGTGGCCAGGGTTATTCCTAGTTATTTTATTAGTTCTTCATTTCTGATCTAATCTCTCAGACTGTTTCCTGTCATTTGACTAACACATGCCATCGCAGTAGAGGTTATTTTTCTGACTGTTCTTGCATTAGGGTCCAGGTCTGACATTGGTAGAACAACGTTGGGATGAAGATTATACTTATGAACTTTATTAATATTGCAACAATCTTAATCACACTTTAATCCATTCACTTTCTCCTCCCCATTTCTCATAAATCTTTGGCTAAAACGTTAATCCTGAATTGAATGCAAACTATCCTCTCCTTAGCCCACATCTTCACCCTACCCTAGTATCGTTCTCAACTCTCAACACGCCTCTGCAATATAAACAAGGAAATAGAAATAGGGGGCCAATTCGTGAGGAATGAGATGAAAATAAAACCATAAAAACGAAAGTAATAGAGTTGCCAGTTAAGCTCCCTATTAAATAAAATAATGTGGCATCAAAATGTGTTTGAGTCATCAAATCTGGCCTTGCTTTTGGGGAAAAATAAAAATGTGCACTGACTCATTGGGTAACTGTGGAACTGTAGCACGGAAAGTAGGTCACTGTGTCCCAGAAACGCAATGTACGAGGCATGAGCTGATGGGCTGGAGGAGGAGATAAATCGTTCCACCAAGGCATCATGGCAGGCAGTAAAATAGTAAACCACAAGGAAAAAAAGGTTAAAGGAGTGGCCAAGATAAATAATGTTTGGTTTGTACTTTGGAGAACACGCTTTGGGTTCAAAAAGCACTTTTGCTTCTCCTCTATAGTGACCTTGACATGTTGTTTGAAGAAAGTGTTGAGGTTTACTGGGAAATGATGTCACTTTAATTGAGAGCTTAAATCAAGGCACTAGCTTTGACTTCCCCGTTGGTGTGTCCTTCCTTCAACTTCGTCAAATAGGATGTAGAATACATGTATTGTGTAGCCATTAAAGTGTGTACAAAAAGATGGAATGCCTATAATAAATAAAGAAAGAAATAAAAAAGGAAGAACGAAAGAATAAAAGAGTGAAGTAAAGAAAGAAAGAAATAAAAAGTAAGAAAAAATAAAGAAAGAAAGATGGAAGGAAAGAAAGAAAGAAAGAAAGAAAGAAAGAGAGAAAAAAAATAAGAACGAGGGAAAGAAAGAAATAAAGAAACAGAAAGAAAGAAATATAAGAAAGATGAACAAAGGAAAGAATCAACCAACGAACTAAGGAACAATAGAAAAAAAGACGTCAATAGAAAGAAATAAAGAAATACAAAAGAAAGGAACAGAAAGAAAGAAATAATGAAGAAAATAAAGAAAGACAGTGCCAGAAGGATGAAGCGTAATGTTGATAAAACGAAAGAAATGGAAATAATTAGAAACATACGGAGAATGTGGATGTGAGAGAGAAAAAGAGAAATGGAGATAAAATAATAGGATGACATAGACAAAGAGCGTAACATGTTGGAGAGTAAAAGACACGGAAAACTGAACAAACACAATAAAAAACAGAGTAGATAGAGAAAGTGTGTGGTTATGGAAGAAGTTCCAACAAATTTGTGCTGAAATCTGATACTCCGGGTATGAAAACGCAAAACACAATTCACTAATAAATGGAAGTAAAGAAAAGAAAACTGGCTGAGATAGAAAAATACTGGTAGAATGGGCAAGAGTAAGAGAAAGAGAAACATAGGAGAATGTTGGTGGAGAGAAAAGGACATGGAGAAAGTTGGAGAAAGAGAAATATTGCAAGTATGTGAGTTCAGAGAGATAGACAGAGATAGACAAATAGAGATAGACAGACAGAGAGACAGACGATGGAATTCTATTCCATCATCTTGGAGCAGGAAATCTAAAAATTGTGTCTTCTGACAGAAAGACAGACACATAGACCGACAAACATAGACAGACAGACAGACAGACTGTTAGACAAGTATATAGATTGATAGACAGACAGACAGATAAACAGACAGACGGATGGACGAACGGACGGACGGACGGAGGAATAGATGGATATATGAATGGATGGATGGATGAATCGAGGGATGTATGGATGACTCTATTAATGGATGGATGGATAGACGGACGGGCGAATGGATGGATGGATGGATGAATCGAGGGATGTATGGATGACTCTATTAATGGATGGATGGATAGACGGACGGGCGAATGGATGGATGGATGGATGAATCGAGGGATGTATGGATGACTCTATTAATGGATGGATGGATAGACGGACGGGCGAATGGATGGATGGATGGATGAATCGAGGGATGTATGGATGACTCTATTAATGGATGGATGGATAGACGGACGGGCGAATGGATGGATGGATGGATGAATCGAGGGATGTATGGATGACTCTATTAATGGATGGATGGATAGACGGACGGGCGAATGGATGGATGGATGGATTGATATATAGATTGACAGACAGATACCTGAAATGTATGGTTGGTTGGCTGCGTTCGCCCGATGACTAAAGTATTCTAGAGTATCATGGTAGACTAGAATATTCCTCTTCACCATCCGCCCTTACAAGGACGTAGTGGGCGTGTCTGCGTTGTGTTGTGGTTTGCAGTATAACTGTTATATTTGCGACTTTCGGCCCAACACATCCGACTTCAGCACGACATTTTAGAGTACCGGGTTGTCTTACCTCTTCGATCCCTGCACGCTTGGCCAGACTAGACAGGTTAGTCTGTTACTGGAGGCACCACGGAGAGGTGGAACAGGGTCTGGATGGTTCTGGTTCACCGATCCTGGCGCAAGCCATCAGCTGTGAGTCGCTGACAACTTCCAGCTTTGCTGCCATGAGGTGCGCCTTCACCTCCACACTCGTATCTGTGTTATTCAACTTTCTTTTGTAACAGCCAAGTCGAACCCCATTCATTATAGTCATGTAAGTGGCGATTCTGTAAATAAAACAAGTTACTCTCGACATTCTCCTGTAGCAGTCGAGTAACTTATCTATATCTTGATTTTGACGATGGTCGGTAACCTACGAAACACTTTTTTCAGGTTGCTTAGCTGACAGTGTGCCGTAACGCATATTTCTCGTTCCAAGTCGTTACATTGGGATACGATCCTACTTAGGGACGGTTTATTGTTCTTTGTCCTTTCTATTATTGTTTATTTGTGGGTTTCTTTCGATCAATATAGCGGATAGGCGACAAGAACCTGTGAGGTTCATTCTGAAAAGTGTTCCTTGTTGCAGTTTCCTCATATTCCTAGTGTGGCTTGCTGCTGGAGCTACTGAGTTTAGTGCTCTGTGATTAACGCCAGCTGTTTTTTTTTTCATCCGGATCATGTTTCAATATTCCGATTGCTTACGATGAATGATGATATCGTATGACTAAGGACAGTTCAGCTGTGTTCACTTTCGGTGCCACTTGGCCTTATGTCTTTTTGCGTGTGCAGTAACTGCTATGATCGGGACTGCAGCTGCCTTTATATGTTTGTATCCTTCAATGAGATGAATTTTAATTCGGATGATTTCACTGGCACGGGCGATTGAGTAAGTATGGATTTTATTTTGTTTGCAGTGATTCCGGAGCCTTCGATAAACCATAACCAAAACCATTTTTTTCCGGGTGCAGTGAACATAAGTGTCTCTCCCCCATCCCCGAAATGATTCATTGATCTGTCGCCTTGGAAGTTTCCCTCCACAATAACTATCATGATTTCCCATTTGTCTTCGATCACTGACCTAATAAACTGACACCGTGAAAGATCTATTACTATTGAAACAGAGATCTCGACTTTTACATGGAATGAACTCAAGATTAGAGCATAAATAAGAGAAATGATAAAGCATCTAAAAATATCACTTATAATCAAGAAAAGAAGGTGGTCATTTGTTGACCATGTGATGAGAAGAGGCAACAAGAGAAGAATGTGGTTATATATTGACCATGTGATGAGAAGAGGCAACAAGAGAAGAAGGTGGTTATATATTGACCATGTGATGAGAAGAGGCAACAAGAGAAGAAGGTGGTTATATGTTGACCATGTGATGAGAAGAGGCAACAAGGAGAGAATGTGGTCATATGATGGCCATGTGATGAGAAGAGGCAACAAGAGAAGAAGGTAGTCACATGTTAGCCATGTGATGAAAAGAGGCAACAAGAAAAGAATGTGGTCATATGATGGCCATGTGACGAGAAGAGGCAACAAGAGAAGAAGGTGGTCATATGTTGGCCATGTGATGAGAAGAGGCAACAAGAGAAGAAGGTGGTCATATGATGGCCATGTGATGAGAAGAGGCAACAAGAGAAGAAGGTGGTCATATGTTGGCCATGTGATGAGAAGAGGCAACAAGATAAGAAGGTGGTCATTTGTTGACCATGTGACGAGAAGAGGCAACAAGAGAAGAAGGTGGTCATTTGTTGGCCATGTGATGAGAAGAGGCAACAAGAGAAGAAGGTGGTTATATGTTGACCATGTGATGAGAAGAGGCAACAAGAAAAGAAGGTGGTCAATTGTTGACAATGTGATGAAAAGAGGCAACAAGAGAAGAAGGTGGTCATATGTTCACCATGTGATGAGAAGAGGCAACAAGGAGAGAATGTGGTCATATGATGGCCATGTGATGAGAAGAGGCAACAAGAGAAGAAGGTAGTCACATGTTAGCCATGTGATGAAAAGAGGCAACAAGAAAAGAATGTGGTCATATTATGGCCATGTGACGAGAAGAGGCAACAAGAGAAGAAGGTGGTCATTTGTTGGCCATGTGATGAGAAGAGACAACAAGAGAAGAAGGTGGTCATATGTTGGCCATGTGATGAGAAGAGGCAACACGAGAAGAAGGTGGTCATATGTTGGCCATGTGATGAGAATAGACAACAAGAGAAGAAGGTGGTCATATGTTGGCCATGTGATGAGAAGAGGCAACAAGAGAAGAAGGTGGTCATATGTTGGCCATGTGATGAGAAGAGGCAACACGAGAAGAAGGTGGTCATATGTTGGCCATGTGATGAGAAGAGGCAACACGAGAAGAATGTGGTCATATGTTGGCCATGTGATGAGAAGAGGCAACAAGAGAAGAAGGTGGTCATATGTTGGCCATGTGATGAGAAGAGGCAACGCGAGAAGAAGGCGGTCATATGTTGGCCATGTGATGAGAAGAGACAACAAGAGAAGAAGGTGGTCATATATTGGCCATGTGATGAGAAGAGGCAACAAGAGAAGAAGGTGGTCATATGTTGGCCATGTGATGAGAAGAGGCAACAAGAGAAGAAGGTGGTCATTTGTTGACCATGTGATGAAAAGAGGCAACAAGAGAAGAAGGTGGTCATTTGTTGACCATGTGATGAGAAGAGGCAACAAGAGAAGAAGGTGGTCATTTGTTGACCATGTGTTGAAAAGAGGCAACAAGAAAAGAATGTGGTCATATGTTGGCCATTTGATGAGAAGAGCTAACAAGAGAACAGCGTGGTCATATGTTGGTCATGTGATGAGAAGAGGTAACAAGAGAACAGCGTGGTCATATGTTGGCCATCTTATGAGAAGAGGCAACAAGAGAAGAAGGTGGTCATATGTTGGCCATCTGATGAGAAGAGGCAACAAGAGAAGAAGGTGGTCATATGTTGGCCATCTGATGAGAAGAGGCAACAAGAGAAGAAGGTGGTCATATGTTGGCCATGTGATGAGAAGAGGCAACACGGGAAGAAGGTGGTCATATGTTGGCCATGTGATGAGAAGAGGCAACAAGAGAAGAAGGTGGTCATATGTTGGCCATCTGATGAGAAAAGGCAACAAGAGAAGAAGGTGGTCATATGTTTGCCATGTGATGAGAAGAGGCAACATGAGAAGAAGGTGGTCATATGTTGATCATTTGATGAGAAGAGGCAACACGAGAAGAAGGTGGTCATATGTTGGCCATGTGATGAGAAGAGGCAACAAAAGAAGAAGGTGGTCATATTTTGGCCATGTGATGAGTAGAGGCAACAAGAGAAGAAGGTGGTCATATGTTGGCCATGTGATGAGAAGAGGCAACAAGAGAAGAAGGTGGTCATATGTTGGCCATGTGATGAGAAGAGGCAACAAGAGAAGAAGGTGGTCATATGTTAGCCATGTGATGAGAAGAGGCAACAAGAGAAGAAGGTGGTCATATGTTGGCCATGTGATGAGAAGAGGCAACACGAGAAGAAGGTGGTCATATGTTGGCCATGTGATGAGAAGAGGCAACACGAGAAGAAGGTGGTCATATGTTTGCCATGTGATGAGAAGAGGCAACAAGAGAAGAAGGTGGTCATATGTTGGCCATGTGATGAGAAGAGGCAACAAGAGAATCTCAATGCAACCCTCAAAGAGAAATCAGAGAGTAATAGGAAAAAAGAGGCAGACATAGAGAAACTCTAAAAGGTACACTGAAGTGAGAAGTAATAACAGCAGGCATCAGCTCCCTTGCGAGGTTTAGGGCTCGTCCAGAACAGGCAGGTATGACGAGAGATACAATGCGGGTCGTGTGCAAGGTCTGACACTTAATAACAACGATCGTCTAGTAATAGAGAGTCTACAATTCCTCTCCTGTATGTCGTCTTCAATTTGAAATTACAATTTAAAAAATACTATCTTTACAACATTTTTACATTACTGTGGTTTGCGGAGGAGGACGGGAGGATTGTAAAGCCGGACAAAATAAAGTCCGTTTGTCCGGTGCAGTCACTGCGAGGTGTTCGGGTCTGACTTGTTATTCCTATTCTTATATTGAAAGGATAATCTGTCTATCTATTGACCTTTCGAGCCGTAGCTGGCCCACAGGGCGTAGACCAAGATACTCCTTCTCTTATCTAAATTTTTGTTCTAGCAGTTTTCAATTCTTTTGAAGATATTTTATAAAATCTCGCCATTTGTCTCGTTTCTGTGCAAGCAGCTCTATCTCATTGAGGGAGCCGATTCCTGCTGCTCTTGCCTCTCTCATCAATGTTCTTCTCAGTGTCTCTCTGGGTCTTCCTCTTTTACTCTTACCTGTTGTTTCCCACATGAGGGCTTGCTTTGCTATTCGGCTATTATCTCTTCTCATCACATGTCCAACAGATGACCATCGTCTTTTCTTTATTACTGCAGATATTAGTGGTTCATTGGCGATTTCTCTAATTTCCTCGTTTGTTTTGAATTCGTTCCACGCTATACCAAGTATTTTTCTTAGGCATTTATTTTCGAATGCGTTACAACTTTGTTTCAATGTCTCTTGATGTTTTCCGGCTTTCACACGCATACGTTGATAGTAGGTTTGATTTGAATAGTCTAAGTTTTGTGTTTGTGCTGATGAGTTTTGATTTCCACAACTTTTCAAGGCTTCTGACAGGACAATGGATAGAAGTAATTTACAGTTCTCTTTTGTAAAAGCCATTTTAATTCATAACATTGAGAGATTTTCTACCAAATAATGTAATTAGAAAATATCCATTTGTACCATTCACCCAGGAATACTTGGCGGGCACATTGGTGTCCACCAGCCATTGGATTGAAATAGCGATCTGCTTGTAGTATATTTTTTCATCATCATCATTTGGTGCCGTCTCCGCATCGAAGGTTGCCTACTATAGAGCGCCATTCCTCTCTGTCTCTTGCTTTGATGGTGCAGATTGTCATAGACTGACTTGTCCATCTTTTGATGTTACTCGTTAGGTCCATGTTAGTCTTAGTCTGCCTCAGCCTCTTTTACCTTGTATTTTCCCTTCCAATATTACTTTTAGTAGGCTGCTGTGCCTTTTAACATGCCCCCAGAATGCATATTTTCTACTGTTACTTTATATATAAATTGAAAATTAATTTTGCGGTTATTTTGTTTCTGTTCAAGTGAAACGTGACATGTGTGTCTGTAACAGCTTGATCCGTCTCTGTTTATCAAGGTATGTATTGTCACGTACAACGGAGGTGAACGCTTGTAAAGTCACATTAAGCTTATGACTCATTCTATTTTATTTTCTTCTGTTCCTTGTTGTGTGTGTTGTGTTTACCATCAAGTACACCATCATTCCCACCTAAACAAATTGCATTAAGTTGAAGATTGTACTTTTCGTGTCTAGTGTCACAAATTGAAACCACTTCCATAAAATACCAGTTTCAAGAATGAGGGGAGTGTACTAGGCTCATGACATCTTCGTCAAATAGACGATGTAAAATTTACAATAAAAAACTAAAGTAAAGTACCCCCGTCACGCCAAGTGGCGTATAGGGAATATAGTGTTAGTGACCATCAATCTTACAGACCTTCGGCACATGATTTTTGGGGTAATGTGGTCTGTATTACGCCCGTGCCGCTTTACATTCCCATAATAAATTCTGGTACCCATTAAAGGCTAGGTGAACCCGGAAGCCGTCGGTTGGGATCGAACCCTACCTCTTGTCCTTTGTAGTCCAGTTCACTAACCACTGAGCTATCGCAGCTCCCAAAATTTACAATAATAGAACTAAAATACCACTTTGAGATGAAAACTAGCTGCTGTGTTTAAAATTTCTTCTGTTCAAGGAGGGATCAAGTCATCAGTTGTGTCTGCAAGTGTCTCTAGATCATCTATGTTTCCTCGTGGCTTCCATGTCAGAGCTCGACTGGCAATGCTTGTATTTCTTTCTACCAAACACCGACATCTTTAACCGATACTTTTATTCCCCAGTGCGTCCACGTGTCTCAGCTCATTATTTCTATGAAAGAATAAAGGCATCAAGATACCAGGATGCATAGAGATTGCAAAGCTGCTGTAAAGCCGATGTATAAAGCAATATCACCATTTCTATTAACGTCTGGTCAGCTGAAGTGGAATATCTTTAGTAATTAGATCCCTCAGTGTTGATAAATGACTGAAGTTCATTAGTTGAGTGTCCATGTGTTTGGGCCATAATATAGAGCCGATTTGACAATTGCATTAAGCAATCTCAGCTGTGCAGAACAATTATTATGGAAGGCTTAACCATGTTTGAGAAATTGCCAGGAACTACAAGAACTAGCTGCATATTGTCAGTCGTGGAGAACTAGGACTTCCGCCCTATGTTGCGTCTTTGACCCGAGAGGGAAATGAATGAATCTAAATCTGATTTGTGTAATGTCGTATATTACATAGAAGGACCAATGTTACCCTGTGGAAGAGACAAAGAGGAAGAGCGAAATATTCTTGGAGAAGACAAGTGTAAGTGTGATAGTATCGTCTTAGTTTTCTCCAGATGCGTATCTTTAGACGGGAAACTGCTACTATTTGATGATCAGAGTTTATATATGTTCATAATTATGGCATGACTCCCATAATTATGACAGGACTTCCATAATTATGACAGGACTTCCATAATTATGACAGGACTTCCATAATTATGACAGGACTTCCATAATTATGACAGGACTTCCATAATTATGATAGGACTTCCATAATTATGACAGGACTTCCATAATTATGACAGGACTTCCATAATTATGACAGGACTTCCATAATTATGATAGGACTTCCATAATTATGACAGGACTTCCATAATTATGACATGACTTCCATAATTATGACAGGACTCCCATAATTATGATAGGACTTCCATAATTATGACAGGACTTCCATAATTATGACAGGACTCCCATAATTATGATAGGACTTCCATAATTATGACAGGACTTCCATAATTATGACAGGACTTCCATAATTATGATAGGACTTCCATAATTATGACAGGACTCCCATAATTATGACAGGACTTCCATAATTATGACAGGACTTCCATAATTATGACATGACTCCCATAATTATGACAGGACTTCCATAATTATGACAGGACTTCCATAATTATGACATGACTCCCATAATTATGGCAGGACTTCCATAATTATGACATGACTCCCATAATTATGACAGGACTTCCATAATTATGAAAATATATAAACTCTGTCGACATTGTTGTGTGCTACGTCATCGTAATGGCTCTCTAGACCGGCCGTGCGCTAATCTTACGGTCTGCTGTTTGATGTGCGACTGTGATAATTTGACGACTAACTGTGTGTCTATATGTTCTGTATTAGAGTCAACAACGATGGCCTAACATCATCAAGTGCTACGACGATCATCATTTTCAAGAGGACGTGACTTACCGGTATATGGGGATAGGCGGCGGGAACGATTGAAGACTATGCATGAAAAGTGTTCCTTGTTGCAGTTTCCTCATATTCCAAGTCGCATATCTGTGTTAGTCACCTCTAGTGACTCGGGCAAATGGTGCTCGTAAACCTGGGAGGGCCGACCATCTAAGGGCAGACTCCCCCTACAGAAAAGATCATCTGCTGCCTTGCAGGAAGATTAGGGACAATCAAAGGCTAATGAAAGCAAACCTGAACAAAATGCTGGCTGAAATCGGATGCACTGGGCCACTGGCGCAAAACACAGTGCACCGTTTTAACAGGTATTCAAGCGAAGTGGATCTAACAGGCTTAAACAGACAGCTGTCTTCGTGTGAGAGTCTGGAGTCCTGTCCTGATCGCAGAGAGAGATAATTATGACACATAGATCACAACACGCCGTACTGACAATGTCTTGACATGCATTCACGTAGTCAATAATCACAGGTTATGACATTTTCTGACAAAGTTTATTTGATTGTACACGTCGATCGTGCACGTGAAGTATAGTGGATTGCACCTCAATTATAAATTCAAATTCTAAAAACACAGTTCTAGATCTGGATGCCCCCAAGAGTTTAACACCGATGGATATTGGCGCATTTCTTAACACATATTGTCTGTGACATTTCTAATTATATCTATCATTCTATTAAAATATTACAGCTCATCTTGCTTGACATTCAATATTCTTTATGTAAAGGAGTAATGGCATCAAGATGCACCAAGATGCACGAAGATGCATAGAGGTGCGAATTTCGTGCTTGGCCGAAACGTGGACTTTTGTTTTGTTACTAACCTACGTAAAGCTGTTACCATATAACTTTTCCCCCGTCACGCCAAGTGGCGTATAGGGAATATGGTGTTAGTGACCATAAATTTTACAGACCTTCGGGACATGATTTTGGGGTAATGTTTTCAGTATTTCGCCCGTGCTGCTTTACTTTCCCAGAAAAAATCCGGTACCCATTAAAGGCTGGATGAGCCGGAGCCGTCGGTTGGGACCAAACCCTACCTCTTGTCCTTTGTTGTCCAGTTCACTAACCACTGAGCTATCGCGGCTCCCATTATATATATATATATATATATATATATATATATATATATATATATATATATATATATATATATATATATATATATATATATATATGTCTTGACTAAACCAATGCTACTCTTAATCTACTTTGTATAGTTCTCTGAAGCACAAAACGTCTGAATCGAACTTGAAACACTTCTCAACTAAACTATGTCTTCCTGTATGACCTATCTCTGGATCTTCCTTCTACGTCTCTATTTGATAAAAACTAACTAACTGTGTGGTCCATAACTATTAACATTCACGTCTGCCTTCAGGCAGTTTCGGCCACAGCGGGACCAATTTCGTCTATTTTACATCTTCTGGGTGTTTCTCTAGCTCGAGCTTCTCTCTAAGAAAATTGTCCTTAAATCATTCTAAACTGCCTAACTCTGCTAAAGCCTGAGGTTAAATACTACTGTCTCATTTGCATAATGTATTGACTTATTCGATGTCCAGTGATCTCTTAGCGAATGGTCGTATGCGAACTTCAATTCTATATGACTTCTGTATCCAATTTTGAAAAACAAGACACCATCTTGACATTTATTTAACCTCTGAGTTTCAAAAATAATGTTAACATGAACTCTAATACTGACATTTCTCTCATAAACTTAACCTACCTCCAAGTTTGTTTATGAACCTAATTTCTGGACATGTGACAGTCTCAAGTCGCGTTTACCTCTGTTCCCACGCCTTTCCAATAAAATTTCCCATTCCCAAAATTTGCCACTGTTGTTCTGTGTAAAGTAAAGTACGAGATTTAAACCGGCGTCTTAGCACGCGAGTTTACACCCATATGTGCTCGGCTGCCTATCCAGAAATGTTCGGATATTTCTGTATAGTGTCACCTCAAGCATCCAAAATTCAGATGCGAAGCGACATTCCTCACCTTCCCAGATTAATACCCTGGTACCCATTTCTGCCAACGGTTGGGTCGACCGTGGGAATATTGTTTTTTCCAACCACGAGTACAATTCACACTGCTCCCAGCGGGAATCGAACACGCGTTGTCCAAACGTCGGTAGTCGAGTCGGGTGGTTTTCCCAACTAGTCTGTTATAATTGTACTGCAATCATCCACTGGATTTGGGTAACTACAAAGATATTCGACCCAAGCTATATCTTTATCTCCCATTATATGATCTACGATTGATGATGATGATGATGATGATACTTTTAGAGAAGCAGAGATGAAGAGGATCTGGAAGGTATGGAATGGTCTTAAAAGAATGACAAGAAACAGAACAGCTTTGGAAGTATTAGTTGAAGACTTATGCTCCACAAGGAGCTGAAAGGCAGAAGAAAAATTCTGATTAAGACAGTTTTCCAGATAAACTTCGGCTGTGAAGAAATTAAACCTAAAATGGTATTGGGCAGCTAAACTAAGAGATAAGACAAGACAAGCTACAACGTTTCGGCAAAAGGCTTCATCGGATATAAGCAACAAACTATAAACATTAAACACAAAGTTCCGGGTAATAATGCACAACTACACATTAAACGCAAAGTTTAGGGTAATAATGCACAACTACACATTTAACACAAAGTTCCGGGTAATAATGCACAACTACACATTTAACACAAAGTTCCGGGTAATAATGCACAACTACACATTTAACACAAAGTTCCGGGTAATAATGCACAACTACACATTAAACACAAAGTTTAGGGTAATAATGCACAACTACACATTTAACACAAAGTTCCGGGTAATAATGCACAACTACACATTAAACACAAAGTTCCGGGTAATAATGCACAACTACACATTTAACACAAAGTTCCGGGTAATAATGCACAACTACACATTAAACATAAAGTTCCGGGTAATAATGCACAACTACACATTATACACAAAGTTCCGGGTAATAATGCACAACTACACATCTCCAAAATATGGCGGAAAAGACAGTGGCCAGAATTTTTGTGGAGACTGGTTAAAATATTCATAGATGAAACGACATGCATGATTTAATTAGACCAAAAGAACTAAACAATGAAAAATATGAAAGAAGGTGCCCCTGTGGCACAAAGAAAACGAGAAGACGGGTACAAGAAAAGGGAGATAGTGTTGGTAAGGAAGAAGGAGAGCAAAAGAGGTAATAAAGATAACACGGGGAAGAACACAGGAAAGACACGGAGAGGGTCCAGAGATTAAAGAAAAGAGTGAAAAGAGTTTAATCTTCTCGGTTAGAGAGGACCAAAGCGGGATGTGAGTCGGTTTTCAACGTGAACTAGTATACAAAATCCTCTCTAACCTTCACACAACAGGGCTCTTACCCTGTTTTTCTACCGGGTAGTGATAAGGAGAGAAGAGAAGAGAGGAAACATGAAACAATAACAAGAGCTTAGGACAGAGTACAAGAAGAGTGTGAACATTTGTTCTGTAACATTTCACAGCATCCAGGATTTCCTCATATCGCTCAGACTGAGTCAACCAATCAATTAATGGGGGGAAAAAACGTGGAAAATGTTGTGACCTACTTATCAAAGGTTGTTGCTAAAATTAACGTTCCGTGAAAATGTTGTTTAGACAATGAGGGTTTTCTTCCTAGTTTACAATTACGTGGCCAATTACGGGAAATGATTTTAGCGCTGGGAGTAATTTAGCGCTAACATCGTTGCGTGCTGTCTCCGCAACGTGGTTAGCTACCATGGTGCGCCATTCCGCCCTGTCTCTCTCTCTTGCTTTGATAGTGCAGATTGTCACAGGCTGACTTGCCCATCTTTTGATGTTACTCGTCCTTGTTAGCCTTGGTCTGCCTCTGTTACCTTGTATTTTCACTTCCAAGAATATATATATGAACCTTTTCGTCTTGTCAGACGGTCAAGGGGAGGCTATTGTGTATTTTTGTGAGGTTTCGTTTTTGTCGAACAGCTTCTCTCGTGGCTAATTCCACCAATGTTTGACAAACACACACGGACACAGAATGAACAAATCAGGCGCACTGATCCAAAGGGTTTTCCATCCTTTTTCACGAGTCCTTTCTCTTCTAAGTTTTGTCTTAGCACAGTCTCAAATGATGTTATATCGTTCCTTATGCATGCATCAAATGATAATGATCAAAGTCCCCATTGAATAATCAGAGCTAGAACTTTGCACTTTCAACCATTTCCAAAAAAGTTTAAGAAGAAGATAATTTTTAAAAAAGCAAGAGGCTGAATTGCGCAACGTCAACATCACTTTCTCGCTAAGCCCATGTCTAGCTATTTTTATTCTTTCCTTTGGCAAAAACCAGAAGTCCAGCCACTGCAATGTACGTCTTGTGACATAACATCATTGTTGAGAAACATCGAGTGCTTAACAGGGTGCCCAGGTCTGGCCCAATCTCACTTTCGATTTATTTTCTCCGTATTTTTCTTGATGCTTCCCTTTCGCTCCAGGGACCTCTATATCGTAATCCTCGTGATCATTTCTGAAGCTATTCTGAGCACGTGACCTATCCAGTGTCATTTTCTTCCTCTTGTCATCTCTTGCTGACCTCTCCTCTTGAGCATCTTTTAGTTGCTTGAAATGACGACAATCAAAATGTTTTTTTTTTTATCTTGATCTTCTACAATTCTATACTTACACAAAATAAAAAGGTTCAGGGCATAGAAATGCGAAGCTGCAGTCAAGTTTATTATACAGAAGAAATTAACTCAAACAAAAAATAGGGGAAAAAAAACGATATGGTTACAGCTTTAACAGTAAGTAATGGGCACCACAGGATCCAGCGACGTTGCAGCTTATTAGGCCTTCAGCAGGAAAAATAAACAACACATAACAGATGTGTAAGTAAATAAAATTACACTACATAGCTATATCGATTGTGTTAATTCTATTTACTTACATTTATGTGTAGGCGTTGTTTATTTTTTTTCTATTGTTCTTTCATTTCTCCTAAAAAAAACATTAAAAGTACACAGCTCTAGTGTCGGATTATCCTCGTAGTACATCGATAAGCGCTGAAACCTCCTCCCCCGCAAAACAAAACCCGCAGTGTGAAACGATAACAAGTTTACAATTCTGCCCCCTCATCATATCCTGCTTAGTTTGGACAGCATCCTTCTTGCTTAACATAGAAATCCGGGAGTGGCACCAGGGCTGCAAATTGAAGAACAAAACTCCATCATTTCGCCCCTTCATTACGAATTAACAACCAAACAGGACAATTCCAATATATAAAACAAGGAGTCAGACAAGGCTGTGTTCTGTCGCCGAATTTGTTTTCACTTTACAGCGAATATATTATGAGATCAATAGTAGACAAAAAAGGAATTGAAGTCAACGGTCACAACATAAATAATTTGCTATATGCGGATGACACAGTCTTAATAGCAGAGACAGAGAATGAGCTACAAGAAATGATATACATAAGAGTAAAAGAAAGCAACAAGAAAGGTCTCAGTCTGAATAGTAAGAAAACAAAAGTAATGGTCATATCAAAGAAACAATCATCACCATCATGCAGCATAAAAATAAACGAGACAAATCTGAAACAAGTGCAACGTTTGAAATACTTGCGCACAATAATAACATCAGATGGAAGATGCACTACAGAAATAAAAAACAGAATAGCTCAGGCCAAAATAGCATTTCAGAAAATGAAAAAATATCTTATGCAACAAATCTATGTCAATAGAAATGAGAAAGAGAGTTCATCGGTGCTATATAGAACCAATTCAGACCTATGATAAGAATCATGGACAGTAGACAAACAAATGAAAAGACGATTAGAGGCCACAGAGATGGGATTTCTCAGAAGAATGTTGAAAGTTCCTGGACAGCTAAATAGGCCAATGCGGAAGTTCTCAAAGAGGCCAACACAAAAAGGGAGCTCTTAAAAAACATCAGAAAGAAGCAATTAACATTTTCCGGGCACATCATGAAAAGAGGAAAGTTGGAATACTTGGTTACAACTGGCAAAATAAAAGGAAAGAGAGATCGCGGACGACATAGAGAGAAAATACTGGATAGCTTGGTGTCATGGCATGGAAAACAGTCAACAACAGAACTGATACGATGCACTGTAGATAGAAGATTGTGGAGGGACATGATCGCCTACGCCAACCGGTGTGTCACATGATGATGATTACGAGCGTAAGGTCGCTTTAGGAATATACGATCGTCCATCACGATGACGTAACACACGCAGCAAAGAATGCGACCACAACGCCGATTCACTTTCAAGAATGAAACCAAACACATCTTTCATTGTGCTAACTAAAGCAGCCCTTGTGTTTTGGGAATCTTTATCTTAGATCGTATCACAAATGTTTTCGTAATGTTTTGGGAATCTTTATCTTAGATCGTATCACAAATGTTTTCTTAATGTTTTGGGAATCTTTATCTTAGATCGTATCACAAATGTTTTCGTAATGTTTTGGGAATCTTTATCTTAGATCGTATCACAAATGTTATCATAATGTTTTGGGAATCTTTATCTTAGATCGTATCACAAATGTTATCATAATGTTTTGGGAATCTTTATCTTAGATCGTATCACAAATGTTATCATAATGTTTTGGGAATCTTTATCTTAGATCGTATCACAAATGTTATCATAATGTTTTGGGAATCTCTTTCTTCGCTCGTATCACAAATGTTATCATAATGTTTGGGAATCTCTTTCTTCGCTCGTATCACAAATGTTTTCGTGAGGTATTGTGAATCTTTATCTTAGATCGTATCACAAATGTTTTCGTGAGGTATTGTGAATCTTTTCTTAGATCGTATCACAAATGTTATCTTAATGTTTTGGGAATCTCTTTCTTCGCTCGTATCACAAATGTTATCATAATGTTTTGGGAATCTCTTTCTTCGCTCCTATTACAAATGTTATCATAATGTTTTGGGAATCTCTTTCTTCGCTCGTATCACAAATGTTATCATAATGTTTTGGGAATCTCTTTCTTCGCTCGTATCACAAATGTTATCATAATGTTTTGGGAATCTCTTTCTTCGCTCGTATCACAAATGTTTTCGTGAGGTATTGTGAATCTTTATCTTAGATCGTATCACAAATGTTTTCGTGAGGTATTGTGAATCTTTTCTTAGATCGTATCACAAATGTTATCATAATGTTTTGGGAATCTCTTTCTTCGCTCGTATCACAAATGTTATCATAATGTTTTGGGAATCTCTTTCTTCGCTCGTATCACAAATGATATCATAATGTTTTGGGAATCTCTTTCTTCGCTCGTATCACAAATGATAAAGCTCGTAAAAGAATACAACAAACAATATGATGATCGTTTGACTATTGTGAAGACGCAAAAACTCGATCCTCTAGTCTAGCAAAGACCTTTCTACAAGGAGCTGTGAAAGGTGAGAGAATGAGAGGCGGGAAGAGAAGGATATGTGAAGATAACATCAAAGAATGGACATATCTTGACCTATTAGAGTCTCATTGGAGGACTGAAAATAGAGGGAAATGGAGAAAGTTGACTAAGTCTGTCAGTGGTTCCCGAACGACGCTGAGTTACAGAGAAGGTAAGTCTCTCAATGGTTCCCGAACGACGCTGAGTTACAGAGAAGGGAAGTCTGTCAATGGTTCCCGAACGACGCTGAGTTACAGAGAAGGTAAGTCTGTCAATGGTTCCCCAACGACTCTGACTTACAGAGAAGGTAAGTCTGTCAGTGGTTCCCCAACGACCCAGAGTTACAGAGAAGGTAAGTCTGTCAGTGGTTCCCCAACGACCCAGAGTTACAGAGAAGGTAAGTCTTTCAATGGTTCCCGAACGACGCTGAGCTGCAGAGAAGGTAAGTCTGTCAGTTGTTCCCCAACGACCCAGAGTTACAGAGAAGGTAAGTCTGTCAGTGGCTCCCCAACGACCCAGAGTTACAGAGAAGGTAAGTCTGTCAGTGGCTCCCCAACGACCCAGAGTTACAGAGAAGGTAAGTCTGTCAGTGGCTACCAAACAACCCTGAGTTACAGAGAAGGTAAGTCTGTCAGTGGCTCCCCAACGACCCTGAATTACAGAGAAGGTAAGTCTGTCAATGGCTCCCCAACGACCCTGAATTACAGAGAAGGTAAGTCTGTCAATGGCTCCCCAACAACCCTGAATTACAGAGAAGGTAAGTCTGTCAGTGGCTCCCCAACGACCCTGAATTACAGAGAAGGTAAGTCTGTCAATGGCTCCCCAACGACCCTGAGTTACAGAGAAGGTAAGTCTGTCAGTGGTTCCCCAACGACGCTGAGTTACAGAGAAGGTAAGTCTGTCAGTGGCTACTCAACGACCCTGAGTTACAGAGAAGGTAAGTCTGTCAGTGGCTACTCAACGACCCTGAGTTACAGAGAAGGTTTAACATTATAGTGACGGAAAGTAAGAATAAAGCCATTTGGCGTCAACATCAAAAGACATAAATGATGGCTGTAACGATGAATAAGATATCTACTAAATGAGCAATGAAAGTAAATGGAACAGTATTAAAACAGCTCAATAAATGTAAACAGCTGGGAAAGATGTTAACTTCAGATGGTAGAGGCACAACAGAGGTGAGCTACAGAGTAACTAGGGCAGGGACAGCATTCAGAAGAATGAAAAAAGATATGCCTTATATTTTTGTCAAATGGAAATAAAAGAAAAGAGTTTTTTAATGTTATGTGGAGCCAGTCTTGACTAATGGATGTGAATCATGGACAATAGGGCAAAAAACAAGAAAATTGGTAATGAGGATGTGTAAACATACAATGGACAGCTAAGAAGAGAAATGAGGATGTTGAGAATACCATGGACAGCTACAAATAGTATTGAGGATGTTGAGACCACCATGGACAGCTACAAATAGTAATGAGGATGTTGAGACCACCATGGACAGCTACAAATAGTATTGAGGATGTTGAACATACCATGGACAGCTACAAATAGTAATGAGGATGTTGAGACCACCATGGACAGCTACAAATAGTAATGAGGATGTTGAACATACCATGGACAGCTACAAATATTAATGAGGATGTTGAGACCACCATGGACAGCTACAAATAGTAATGAGGATCTTGAACATACCATGGACAGCTACAAAGAGTAATGAAGATGTTGAACATACATGCACAGCTACAAATAGTAATGAGGATGTTGAGACCACCATGGACAGCTACAAATAGTAATGAGGATGTTGAACATACCATGGACAGCTACAAATAGTAATGAGGATGTTGAACATACCATGGACAGCTACAAATACTAATGAGGATGTTGAACATACCATGGACAGTTACAAATAGTAATGAGGATGTTAAACATACCATGGACAGCTACAAATAGTAATGAGGATGTTAAACATACCATGGACAGCTACAAAGAGTAATGATGATGTTCTAAAGGGCCTTAAGAAAAGAGAACTTTTCCAACATCAGAAAGGAACCGTCATTGTGTTTGGCCATGACATGGGCAGGGAACAACTGACATGTATTGTGATGACATGGATAACTGATGGAAGTAGAGGTAGAGGGAAACAGAGAGGAATGTATTGTGATGACATGGATAACTGATGGAAGGAGAGGTAGAGGGAAGCAGAGAGGAATGTATTGTGATGACATGGATAACTGATGGATGCAGAGATAGAGGGAAGCAGAGAGGAATGTATTGTGATGACATGGATAACTGATGGATGCAGAGATAGAGGGAAGCAGAGAGGAATGTATTGTGATGACATGGATAACTGATGGATGGATAGATAGAGGGAAACAGAGAGGAATGTATTGTGATGACATGGATAACTGATGGAAGGAGAGATAGAGGGAAACAGAGGGTAATGTATTGTGATGTCATGGATAACTAATGGAAGGAGAGGTAGAGGGAAACAGAGGGTAATATATTGTGATGACATGGATAAATTATGGAAGGAGAGGTAGAGGGAAACAGAGGGTAATGTATTGTGATGACATGGATAACTGATGGAAGGAGAGGTAGAGGGAAACAGAGGGACAAGATTTAAGACATTTTGAGGGAATGTTGCTTTAGGAAATAAATAACAGAAATGATGAACAGCTGCAGAGACAGAAAGTTGTGGAGAGACATGATCGCCGACGACAACAGGTATGGTACTTTGATGATGATGATGATGATGATGATTTTCTACAAATAATGACATATAATTTATTTATTTAGAATTTGAGTAATGCGTGACTATTGAAACTTTAATTTTAATTTAATTACCACTTTAGTAAGTGTATATATTTATTAATAGTTTCAGAGATGCCAACACAAAATGGGAACTCCTAAAATAGATCAGAAACAATCAACATTTTTTGGGGACATCATAAGAAGATGAAAGTTGGAGTGCTTGATTACAACTGCTAAAATACATAGGAAGATATATCACCGACGATAAAGAGAGAAGTTATTTGAAAACTTGATGTCGTGGCACGGTAAACAGTCAACAACAGAATTGATAAGATGACCTGTGGATAGAAAATTGTGAAAGGACATGATCGCCTACGTCAACCGATATGGCACATGATAATTAATAGTTTAGTTATATCTATCTCAAGTTCATCATCATCATCATCAAGTACCGGGCCTAGTGGCGTAGGTGATCATGTCTCTCCACAACATTCGATCTCGGCAGCTATTTATCATTTCTGTTGTTGACCTTCTGCCAAGCCATTCTTTTAAGCTGTCTGTTATTTTTTTCTCTTTGCTTCCCTCTATCTCTTCGTCTCCTAATTTTTCCAGTTGTTACAATATATTCCAGTTGTTCTCTTCTCATTACATGGCCAAAAAATGATGATTGTCTCTTCCTAACATTGGAAATTAGCTCTCTTTTTGCTTTGACCTCTCTCAGAACCTCTTCATTACTCTTCTTAGTTGTCCGTGGTATTCTCAACATTCTTCTGTAAAACCACATTTCTACAGACTCCAGTAATTTTCTTGTCTGTTGTCCTATTGTCCATGACTAGCATCCGTATGTTAAGACTGGCTCTACGAAACATTTAAGAACTCTTTTTCTTGTTTCTATTGTCAAAAATGGATTGCATAGTATTTTTCTCATTTTTTGGAAAGCTGCTTTTGCCTGAGCCATTCTGCATCTCACCTCTTTTGTACATCTTCCGTCTGAGGTTAACAAAGTTCCCAAATATTTAAATTCATTTACCTGTTTTAATATTGTTCCACTTGTCTTTATTCTGCACTGAGGTGATGTCTTATAAAAAGTATACTAACATCAAAATAAATAACACCAGGGCTAAAACTAAGAATAGCAAAATGTTATATCTGCTTAATATTCCTGTATGGTGCAGAAACATGGACATTTGACAAGAAAACAGAGCAGAAAATTGAAGCCTTTGAAATGTGGATTTATAGAAGAATAGGTAGAATTGGATGGAAAGAAATGAGAAACAAATGATGAAGTTTTAAAACAACTAATAATTAAAAAAGAGCTACCGAACACAATTAGAGCAAGACAAATGAAATTGTTGGGAAATGTTAGAAGACACAACAGCCTAATAAAAGTAATTTTGGAAGCGAAAATACTACAAGGTAATAGAGGCAGACCAAGGCTAACATGGACGAGTAAACATCAAAAGATGGACAAGACAGACCATGACAGACTACCCACACAATCAAAGCATGCGAGAGAGTGAAATGGCGCTCCATAGTAGCCAACCTTCGATGCGGACACGGCACTCGATGATGATTTTCGCTTCCTTGTAATTTTCGTTTCTTTAAAAACAAATGTCAGCACACAATTGATTTGTTTCCTTCCCTGGTCTAAAACCTGGTTATGTTCAAGACACGTGATCATTCAATATAGTCTCCGTGTTCGTTGACACCCGTTTATTTTTATTTATGTTATTGTTTTCTCTCATTCCCGCTTTCTCTTATTATAAATTACAGGAATGTTCTGTTCATTAGATAGTCGAGACTGCATTGATTTTTCTGTAACAGGTCACGCAAATAGGACAAAGTAGCAAACACGACTTAGCCTTGACTTTACTAACGTGTCAAAGTTCTCTACACAGCGGTTCTAACGCTATAACCTTAGCGCACTGACAAGTACATTGTGCTGAGATACAAGGCAGTTTGGGAATTCCCTGTCTAATTACAATTCTCATTTCCGCGAAGCAGTCATTATCGCCATTACCATCGACATATTATCTCGTTCCCTATAATTTCACAGTGAAAAAACTGCTTCTGTTTTATACTACCAATTCCAGGCCATTCTTGTCCTTCTGTTGTCTAGTGTTTCTGTGCTGTCCATTGTTTCTGTGTTGTCCATTGTTTCTCTGCTGTCCATTGTTTCTGTGTTGTCCATTGTTTCTCTGCTGTCCATTGTTTCTGTGTTGTCCATTGTTTCTCTGCTGTCCATTGTTTCTGTGCTTCCATTGTGTCTCTGTCCATTGTTTCTGTGCTGTCCATTGTTTCTGTGCTGTCCATTGTTTCTGTGCTGTCCATTGTTTCTGTGTGCATTGTTTCCATTGTTTCTCTGTGTCTTGTTTCTGTCCATTGTTTCTGTGTTGTCCATTGTTTCTGTGCTGTCCATTGTTTCTGTGCTGTCCATTGTTTCTGTGCTGTCCATTGTTTCTGTGTTGTCCATTGTTTCTGTGTTGTCCATTGTTTCTGTGTTGACATTGTTTGTTTGACTTTGAAGCCGCGAGAACGTAGTTAATCTTGCTCTGATCTACTAGTCACGTGGGTCCGGATAAAATTCTCAAAATGGGCAGTTTTTTCCCGGGGGATCCTGGGTAGTCCATTAAGCATCTCGTACCAAAGTTTTTTTTTCATTTTGCAAAATCTAAATTTTCTCGGCTAAAGAGCAACGAACTGTCTTTCTTAATTCTGACTGACTTGCATACATTATTGATCTAACTTATCGTTCTTGTTAGTCGGCGACTGCACTGGACAAGCGGCCTTTATAATCCGGCCATATATGCCTCCCCCGACGGACGGTTGATCCCAGCAATGTGATAATACAATCATCATCACTAAGTCCCGCCTCCGCATCGAAAGTTGGCTACCATGGAGCGTCATTTTGCTCTGTCTCTTGCTTTAATAATGTAGGTTGTAATAGTCTGACCTATCCTACTGTTTATATTACTCGTCCATGTTAGTCTTGGTTAGCCTCTGCCACACTTGAACTTGTATTTTCCCTTCCAAGATTACTTTTAGTAGGCTGCTGTGCCTTTTAACATGTCCCAAAAATCTAATTTGTCTTGTTTGAATTGAGTTTAGTAGTTCTCTTTTCATTTTTAGTTGTTTTAAGGTTTCATCGTTAGTTTTCTTTCTTTCCATCAACTTCTTCTTATTTTTCTATAAATCCACATTTCAAAGCCTGCAAATTTCTGTTTTGTTTTCTAGTCTAATGTCCATGTTTCTGCACCATACATGAATGTTGGGAAGATATATAATTTTGCTATTCTTAGATTTAGCTCTGGTTTTACTTGTTTAGATTTAGACGGAAATAAATTCACACAGGCAATAAATTCACACAGGCAATAAATTCACACAGGCAATAAATTCACACAGGCCATAAATTCACACAGGCAATAAATTCACACAGGCAATAAATTCACACAGGCCATAAATTCACACAGGCAATAAATTCACACAGGCAATAAATTCCCACATGCAATAAATTCACACAGGCAATAAATTCACACAGGCAATCAATTCACACAGGCAATCAATTCACACAGGCATCACATATAAACCTATGTTAAAGAGAATTCATCAGGAACAATTTTTTTTTCAAAATTTCTCTGAAGCTGAAAGAAGAGAGATGAAGTGAAGCAAAAAAAAGTAGAAGAGCAATAACAATTTTAAAGATTTGTCTGACTTGTTCTTTGTAATTATAACAATCTTGGCGTTAACTTTTCTATTGCTTCCTTCATCACTTACTTGTACACATAAAAGTACTAAATTATGTCTTCTAACATCTTCCTCCCCTACACGTTCACACAAAAGTACTAAATTATGTATTCTAACATCTTCCTCCCCTACACGTTCACACAAAAGTACTAATTTATGTCTTCTAACAACTACCTCACCTACACGTCCACACAAAAGTACTAATTTATGTCTTCTAACAACTTCCTCACCTAAACATCCACACAAAAGTACTAATGTATGTCTTCTAACAACTACCTCACCTAAACATTTACACAAAAGTACTAATTTATGTCTTCTAACAACTACCTCACCTAAACATTTACACAAAAGTACTAATTTATGTCTTGTAACAACTACCTCACCTAAACATTTACACAAAAGTACTAATTTATGTCTTCTAACAACTACCTCACCTAAACATTTACACAAAAGTACTAATTTATGTCTTCTAACAACTACCTCACCTAAACATTTACACAAAAGTACTAATTTATGTCTTCTAACAACTACCTCACCTAAACATTTACACAAAAGTACTAATTTATGTCTTCTAACAACTACCTCACCTAAACATTTACACAAAAGTACTAATTTATGTCTTCTAACAACTACCTCACCTACACGTCCACACAAAAGTACTAATTTATGTTTTCTAACAACTACCTCACCTACACGTCCACACAAAAGTACTAATGTATGTCTTCTAACAACTACCTCACCTAAACATTTACACAAAAGTACTAATTTATGTCTTCTAACAACTACCTCACCTAAACATTTACACAAAAGTACTAATTTATGTCTTCTAACAACTACCTCACCTAAACATCCACACAAAAGTACTAATTTATGTCTTCTAACAACTACCTCACCTAAACATTTACACAAAAGTACTAATTTATGTCTTCTAACAACTACCTCACCTAAACATTTACACAAAAGTACTAATTTATGTCTTCTAACAACTACCTCACCTAAACATTTACACAAAAGTACTAATTTATGTCTTCTAACAACTACCTCACCTAAACATTTACACAAAAGTACTAATTTATGTCTTCTAACAACTACCTCACCTAAACATTTACACAAAAGTACTAATTTATGTCTTCTAACAACTACCTCACCTACACGTCCACACAAAAGTACTAATTTATGTCTTCTAACAACTGCCTCACCTAAACATTTACATAAAAGTGCTAATTTATATCTTCTAACAACTACCTCACCTAAACATTTTAACAAAAGTGCTAATTTATGTCTTCTAACAACTACCTCACCTAAACATTTTAACAAAAGTACTAATTTATGTCTTCTAACAACTACCTCACCTAAACATTTTAACAAAAGTACTAATTTATGTCTTCTAACAACTACCTCACCTACACGTCCACACAAAAGTACTAATTTATGTCTTCTAACAACTACCTCACCTAAACATTTTAACAAAAGTACTAATTTATGTCTTCTAACAACTACCTTACCTACACGTAAAAAACAAATTTACTAAATTATGTATACTTATAACTGCAATGGCTTTCATGACTTCACTGGTTCTGATGGATAAGCTTGTTCTCATTCATTAAAAGGTGTTGCAAGATCAGGTTTTCTATAACAGTAGACGTCATCACTGACGAAGTAACGGCGAACTTCACCCTCTTGCTAGTCTCTTCTTTATATCCCAGGAACAACTCCTAGAGATTCCCTCCGGGAAGCAATGTGAAGTCTTAGCCACTTATGGGTCGCTGATCCTGCCGTGTCAAGCGCGTACCCCTTCTACCGAAAGACAAGTAAGCTGTTGGGAATAAAGGTCGCATGTCCAGTGCTGTAGCATAACACTGGCACGTTAGAGATTTTATTGAATCTCAAGCAGAAAGAAAAAAACCTTGACTCGAGTGGAAAAGGAATAGATTTCTACAGATTTCAAGGAAACCAGAGATCCTTTCGGTTACCCGTAACACTAGATATAATTTTACCAACCAAACGATTCTTTTATTGTCGGCTTCCCATTACACATTGTCTCAGTCCTGCAACGTACCCCAACAATCTTGTCGATGCTCAGATGTCGAAGACTTAGATGGCTGGGGCACGTCCAGTGAATGGAAGAAAAGCGCATCCCCAGGCAAATACTATATGGCAAACTAATACATGGAAACAGACAAATCAGCAGACCTAAATTACGATATAGAGATATCTGCATATCATCTTTGAATGACTTCTCCATCTGTGAATATGACTGGGAACATCTGGTAAGTGATCGCACATCATGGAGAACATGTATAAGGAATGGTAGGTATAACATCATTTGAGACTGTGCTGAGGCAAAACTTAGAAGAGAAGACTCATGAAAAAGGATGGAAAACCCTGTGGATCAGACTTGCTCATTCTGTGACCGTGTGTGTTTGTCAAACATTGGTAGAATTAGCCACGAGAGAAGCTGTTCGACAAAAACAAAACCTCAAAAAATACACAACAGCCTCCACTAGACCGCCTGACAAGACGAAAAGGCTTTATAGACGACTATATATTACTGATGGTTTAGTATTTAAAAAAGAAATTATTTCATTAAAAATAAAAAAAATAAAAATCCTCTAGTTTCTTTGTACTGAATAATGTAAAACTACTTCAATGTACTTGTTTTTCTTTACATACATATAAGTTTGGTACACTCTGTTTCAGTGACAACAGTGGAATAGGCAAGCATATGTTGTGTTGCAGGAAAGCTGGTGAGCAAGGAGAGAGATAAACTCAGTGTATGATGACAGCTTTACAGGAGTCATCATCATCAAGTACCGGGCCTGCTGGCGTAAGGGATCATGTCACTCCACAACTTTCGATCACGACAGTTATTTATCATTTCTGTTGTTGACCTTCTGCCAAGCCATTCTCTTAACCTGTCTGTCTTTTCTCTTTGCCTCGCTCTATCTCTTCGTCCCTCAATTTTCCCAGTTGTTACAATATATCTCAGTTGTTCTCTTCTCATTACATGGCCAAAAAATGATGATTGTTTCTTCCTAATATTGGAAATTAGCTTTTTCTGTTGCTTTGGCCTCTTTCACAACGTTTTCATTACTCCTCTTAGCTGTCCATCGTATTCTCAACATTCTTCTGTAAAACCACATTTCTACAAACTCCAGTGATTGTCTTGTCTGTTGTTCTATTGTGCATGATTCACAGCCATATGTTAAGACTGGCTCTACATAACATTTAAGAACTCCTTTTCTTGATTCTATTGTCAAAAATGGATTGCATAGTATCTTCTCATTTTTTGGAAAGCTGCTTTTGTCTGATCCATTCTGCATCTCACTGCTGTTGCACCTCTACCATCTCACCTCTGTTGTACATCAACCATCTCACCTCTGTTGTACATCAACCATCTCACCTCTGCTGTACATCTACCATCTCACCTCTGTTGTACATCTACCATCTCACCTCTGTTGTACATCTACCATCTCACCTCTGTTGTACATCAACCATCTCACCTCTGCTGTACATCTACCATCTCACCTCTGTTGTACATCAACCATCTCACCTCTGTTGTACATCAACCATCTCACCTCTGTTGTACATCAACCATCTCACCTCTGTTGTACATCTACCATCTCACCTCTGTTGTACATCAACCATCTCACCTCTGTTCTACATCTACCATCTCACCTCTGTTGTATATCTACCATCTCACCTCTGTTTTACATCTACCATCTCACCTCTGTTTTACATCTACCATCTCACCTCTGTTGTACATCAACCATCTCACCTCTGTTGTACATCTACCATCTCACCTCTGTTGTACATCTACCATCTCACCTCTGTTGTACATCAACCATCTCACCTCTGTTGTACATCAACCATCTCACCTCTGTTGTACATCAACCATCTCACCTCTGTTGTACATCTACCATCTCACCTCTGTTGTACATCTACCATCTCACCTCTGTTGTACATCTACCATCTCACCTCTGTTGTACATCAACCATCTCACCTCTGTTCTACATCTACCTTCTCACCTCTGTTGTACATCTACCATCTCACCTCTGTTGTACATCAACCATCTCACCTCTGTTGTATATTTTACAGGATTATACAAAACAAATATCGATCAGGTTCAGGTCTACATACTCAGAAACAACCAAAAATGGACTGATATCAAACTACCTTAAGGACATTAAATAAAAGCAACGTATTTAGACAAAACAATATATGGTATGTATATATTCACACAGGGGTCTCGGTGGTTGAGTGATTAGTGTGCTCGCTTCCTGTTCATAAGGGTCCGGGTTCCAAACCCAGCAGCGGCAGATTTTTCTTCGGACGGACAAGGCTCCGGGGTTCACCCAGCCTTTAGTCTAAAAATGGGTACCAGAGATTTTTGTCGGAAGTAAAAGGCGGCCCGGCGTGATACCGACCACATCACTCAAAAATGTGCCGTGGTCATAGAAAAATATGGTCACTAAGGCCATATACACCGAACGCCTAGCAAGACGTGGAGATAATCTATATATATTGACACACACACACATACACACACACATACACACACACACATATATATATATATATATATATATTCTGTAAAAACAGTTTTAGTTACTTTCTATAATGTAGTTTGATTTCAGATAATGTATCGTGTTTGTGGTTAGTGTGTTCTGTTGTTTGTTTTCGTTTCTGAGGGAGATCACATGTAGGCCGAAATGTCATCAATTTTTGTATTGTTTTGTTATCTCCTGTTTCAATTATATCGTTTGACCGAATATTAGAACCACTAAGATACGTAACAGCAGCAGAGGCGAACAGAAAAGCAAAAGATCGCAAATGGTGTTTCCCCTCACCTCTGAAACACAAATGAGGAAGAAAGGAGAAGATCACTCATGTTAAACTGTCATAATATAAGTAACCAGTGGTGGGGAGTGTAAACACTCCAAGGTATTAATAATACTTTGGAGTGTTTACACTCCCCACCACTGGTTCCTTGCTTCCAGCTTTACCGCAGCATCGCAATTATTTGCCTATTCCCTGTCATAATATAAACTGTTCACATCGTCCCTCATTTATAGCATATTGAGAACCGTTGTCATGAATGCACACACTGGGATGGTGAAAGCCTTGAGATAACGGTAGCAGCTGACGGTGAATATAACAATTGACTGATAAATTATAGAAATACTGGACTTAGTTCGATAAGCAAATGTCTGCACTTCATTCACATTTTCGACATAAAACATTTCTCTTGATTACACCTTTAGCTTCATAGTTATGGATGAACGTACGTGTTCTCGGGGCAAGTGGAACAATATTCAAACACGTAAATGAATTTAAATATCTGGGAACATTTTTAACCTCAGATGGTAGATGTACAACAGAGGTGAGATGCTGAATAGCTCAAGCAAAAGCAGCTTTCCAAAAAATTAGGAAGGTATTGTGCAATCTATTTCTGACAATCATCATCAAGTACGGGGCCTGTTAGCGTAGGTGATCATGTCTCTTCACAACTTTCGATCTCGACAGTTATTTATCATTTCTTCTGTTAACCTTCTGCCGAGCGATTCTCTTAAGCTGTCTGGTAGTTTTTTTCTTTGCTTCCCTCTATCTCTTCGTTCATCAATTTTCAATGTTGTTACAATATATTTCAGTTGTTCCCTTCTCATTACATGGCCAAAAAATTATGATTGTTTCTTCCTTATATTGGAAATTAGCTCATTTTTGCTTTGGCCTCTTTCAGAACGTTTTCATTACTCTTCTTAGCTGTCCTTGGTATTCTCAACATTCTTCTGTTAAACCTTATTTCTACAGACTCCAGTGATTTATAAATGTGAATCATTTAGGAACAAGAAAAATAGTTCTTAAATGTTATGTAGAGCCAATCTTAATATATGGATGTGAGTCACGGACAAAGGACAACAGACAAGAAAATTACTGAAAATTAGCCGAGTCCATAAAATATTGACGATTGGTTCACTGGTGTAAGAAGCTTTGTCATTGGTTCACCGATATAAGAAGCCTTGAAATTGGTTCCACGATGTAAGAAGCTTTGTCATTGGTTCACCGATGTAAGAAACTTTGTCATTGGTTACACGATGTAGGAAGCTTTGTCATTAGTTCACTGATGTAAGAAGCGTTGTCATTGGTTCACTGATGTAAAAAGCGTTGTCATTGGTTCACTGATGTAAGAAGCATTGTCATTGGTTCACCGATGTAAGAAGCGTTGTCATTGGTTCACTGATGTAAGAAGCTTTGTCATTGGTTCACTGATGTAAGAAGCGTTGTCATTGGTTCACTGATGGAAGAAGCATTGTCATTGGTTCACCGATGTAAGAAGCATTGTCATTGGTTCACTGATGTAAGAAGCTTTGTCATTGGTTCCAGGATGTAAAAAGCGTTGTAATTGGTTCACTATTGTAAGAAGCGTTGTCATTGGTTCCAGGATGTAAAAAGCGTTGTCATTGGTTCACTGATGTAAGAAGCTTTGTCATTGGTTCACCGATGTAAAAAGCGTTGTCATTGGTTCACTGATGTAAGAAGCTTTGTCATTGGTTCCAGGATGTAAGAAGCGTTGTCATTGGTTCACCGATGTAAGAAGCGTTGTCATTGGTTCACCGATGTAAGAAGCGTTGTCATTGGTTCACCGATGTAAGAAGCATTGTCATTGGTTCACCGATGTAAGAAGCGTTGTCATTGGTTCACTGATGTAAGAAGCTTTGTCATTGGTTCACCGATATAAGAAGCGTTGTCATTGGTTCACTGATGTAAGAAGCTTTGTCATTGGTTCACCGATGTAAGAAGCGTTGTCATTGGTTCACTGATGTAAGAAGCATTGTCATTGGTTCACCGATGTAAGAAGCGTTGTCATTGGTTCACCGATGTAAGAAGCGTTGTCATTGGTTCACCGATGTAAGAAGCGTTGTCATTGGTTCACCGATGTAAGAAGCATTGTCATTGGTTTCACCGATGTAAGAAGCGTTGTCATTGGTTGGCCGATGTAAGAAGCTTTGTCATTGGTTCACTGATGTAAGAAGCGTTGTCATTGGTTCACCGATGTAAGAAGCATTGTCATTGGTTCACCGATGTAAGAAGCGTTGTCATTGGTTCACTGATGTAAGAAGCTTTGTCATTGGTTCACTGATGTAAGAAGCTTTGTCATTGGTTTACTGATGTAACAAGCGTTGTCATTGGTTCACTGATGTAAGAAGCGTTGTCATTGGTTCACTGATGTAAGAAGCGTTGTCATTGGTTCACTGATGTAGGAAGCTTTGTCATTGGTTCACTGATGTAAGAAGCTTTGTCATTGGTTCACTGATGTAAGAAGCGTTGTCATTGGTTCACTGATGTAAGAAGCGTTGTCATTGGTTCACTGATGTAAGAAACATTGTCATTGGTTAACCGAAGTAAGAAACATTGTCATTGGTTAACCGAAGTAAGAAACATTGTCATTGATTCGTCATAGCTTCTTTTGGAGCACTATGCGATAGTCTTTTGTGACGTCAAACACAGGTAGCGGGATGTTGTCTCTTTACGTGATTTGTTCATGGGAAGTGGGAACTTTTGGCTGTTGTTGTTTTTCGAGTCTTACGCTATTGTTTATTGTGGTGTGTCATGTGTTGTATTTCACAGCTATTTGTGACATTTACACTCCAGAGGTAGCGAGAGACAATAGCCACATGGGAAAGGAAACAAAAACATAACATGAGTAGTCCGGAGGTATCTGGCGAAAAATGGTCACTAGCCTTGCAAAGTGGAGGAGACAGCACAATGAGTACAAATTACTGAACGTACACAATTGAAAAGACGCTACACGGAGAATTAATTACTGAGCGTACAAAAATATAGAGACTCTGCAAGGAGAATCAATTACTGAACGTACAAAATTATAGAGACGCTACAAGGAGAATCAATTACTGAACGTACACAATTATAGAGACGCTACAAGGAGAATTAATTACTGAACGTACACAATTATAGAGACGCTACAAGGAGAATTAATTACTGAACGTACACAATTATAGAGACGCTACAAGGAGAATCAATTACTGAACGTACTAAATTATAGAGACGCTACGAGGAGAATCAATTACTGAACGTACAAAATTATAGAGACGCTACGAGGAGAATCAATTACTGAACGTACAAAATTGAAGAGACTCTACAAGGAGAATCAATTACTGAACGTACAAAATTATAGAGACTCTACAAGGAGAATCAATTACTGCGAAACTATTACGATATGCCTCTATATTGATTGCAGTCTCTCGTGCTACCTTTATTGTCCGTATTGGTACGATGGTTGTATCAATTACTGACCGTTCAAAATTGAAAAGACTTCACGAGAACTATCAAGCACTGATCGTTTTAGGTGGTTGATGAACTACAGACAGCAGGTGAAGAAAAGCTCAAATAATGTTTATCAAAGAATGAAAACTATAAAGGCAAGCCCTGTTCTGACAAGTGAAAGTTGAAGAGTTTCTATTCTCCTCCTTCTCCCCTCATGTTTTCATGTTATCACATTACGCCCCACCAAGTTTCCTTCTCATGTAAAGGAGTAAAGGCATCTAGATGCACCAAGATGCATAGAGATGAGAAGCTGCTGTAAAGCTGATGATAATGATAATTTACGTCGACTTTTGTTTTGTTAATTACCACGTAAAGCTGTTAACATACCACTTTTTTCTTCTTTTTTTTTTAAAATGTGTCTTTCTCATGTATAATGTTCACACATACACAAATAATATATGTATTTTTCCCTTATATCAACATTTAATATAATCGACAGTGCTCCATCTTGTATTTCTTTAATATCTACACGTAAAGTATTTTTTAAATATTTTAAAAATATGTTTTTTTTTTAAATGTTATTTCACAACGATCTACTTGCATCATGTTTATGATATTTCTAATCTCATATATTCATATGAGATGTAGATATGTAGATCCCGGTTGGTTGGGATTTTTATTTATGATTTCTCTCTGCGGCAACCACCCCTAGTCTCAGCAGTGAGGCCCGGCTTGAAACGTCAATTACTCATGGACGGAAAAAAATATGAGCGGCGAGGGACCCCTGTGCACACGGCTGCCAGGGAAAAATGGATTAACACGCAATATTCAGTTCCTAGTCTCTAGGGACTTCGTCAGAGGTGGCGATCGAAAAAAAAAATATGTTCCAAATGTCTACATCTCAAATGTTCCGAATATCTACATCTCAAATGTTCCAAATATCTACATCTCAAATGTTCCAAATATCTACATCTCAAATGTTCCAAATATCTACAAGTCATATGTTCCAAATATCTACAAGTCATATGTTCAAAATATCTACATCTCAAATGTTCCAAATATCTACATCTCAAATGTTCCAAATATCTACATCTCAAATGTTCCAAATATCTACAAGTCATATGTTCCAAATATCTACAAGTCTAATGTTCAAAATATCTACATCTCAAATGTTCCAAATATCTACAAGTCATATGTTCCAAATGTCTACATCTCAAATGTTCCAAATATCTACAAGTCATATGTTCCAAATATCTACAAGTCATATGTTCAAAATATCTACATCTCAAATGTTCCAAATATCTACATCTCAAATGTTCCAAATATCTACATCCAATGTTTCTATATTAATGACGTCACATTGACTAGTCATGCACGTCATATTTTTCCCAACGACATTTATTGGCGTTTAATTTTACATCATCTGGAAACTCTCGAAACGAGTAACACACATTGACCGAGGGTTCAGTCGAGGAGTACGGTCGCACCGAGAGCGTTCTGAAACGTGGACAAGGACACAATATTTATTGGAGACAACGAGAACTAGGGCACAGATCAATAAGAGATGTTAGTATTTGAGTTTGTTCCTGACAAACAAACGATGTAGATATCAGTTCTACCCGGCGTTTGCTAGTTTCATCGTCTTCATTGCACGCAGACTGAGGTGGAATAGCCATTAAGCAAAATTAGTGCGTGTTTAGGGTACCAAGAAAGGGGACACCACAAAGGGGCACATACATTAAATGACAAAATGATATGCAGATTTAAACAATAATAAAAAGAGCACTCAGTGAGTGCAGACCTCCTTCAAGGGTCAGGAAATCCAACAAGCCAGGCTGGGTACCTTACCTATATTAAGTATTGAAGCTGGTGTGTTACATAAGATTAACTTTTAGGATCTAATCAAAGACTTTGCAATTAAAAATTAAACCGTAGGAGTGACCCTCAAATAAAGGTAAAGTAAGAAACATGAACCGGCGTCTTAGCACGCGAGTTTTAACTCATATGTGCTCGGTTGCCTATCCAGAAGTGTTCTGAGACTTCTGGATAGTGTCGCTTCAAGCATCGAAACTCACGATGCAAGGCGACATTCCTCACCTTCCCAGAGTACTACCCTGGTACCCATTTCTGCCAGCGTTTCGGTCAACCGCGGAGGTTTTTTTTTTTTCCAACCAAGAATACAACTCACACTGCTTCCAAGGGGATTCGAACACGGGTTGTCCGAACTTCAGTAGCCCAATCGGGTGGTTTTCCCAACTAGGCTACCCAAATATGACTAAAGTGGAAGTGTACAAAAATAAATATGTTCCATCTTACTGTAAGTTTTGTTTAATTTCGATAAATATTATTTTATTATTTATTACGGTTTATATTTGAATTACATATATTCGGGGGAAGGGGGGGGGGAGTGTCACTAAAATATTGTACGTGCCTAGAGACGCTAATGGTCTTAATCCTGCTCTACATGCAGTCAGCCACAGATATTCGAATCCACTCCAATAAGCTGAGGTATTGCACAAGTGGATGGCTCCACTACCTTCACATCACAATATATGTTCACTAAAATGGGCTGATAACATCAAAAGGCGGATAGGTGAACCTACGATAACGTTCACCATCAAGACAAACGACAAGGTTATGTGGCGTCCCGGGGTAGCCAACCTTCGATGTAGAGACGGCACCCAATGATGATGAAGAATGTTTCCTAGGTCTTCAGACTCATTCTTGAATCTAGTCCACGATCAAAGCCTCTTCATCGATTCTCATTCTTGGAGCTAGTCCACGATCAAAGCCTCTCCATCGATTCTCATTCTTGAATCTAGTCCACGATCAAAGCCTCTTCATCGATTCTCATTCTTGGAGCTAGTCCACGATCAATGCCTCTCCATCGATTCTCATTCTTGGAGCTAGTCCACGGTCAAAGCCTCTCCATCGATTCTCATTCTTGGAGCTAGTCCACGATCAAAGCCTCTCCATCGATTCTCATTCTTGAATCTAGTCCACGATCAAAGCCTCTTCATCGATTCTCATTCTTGGAGCTAGTCCACGATCAATGCCTCTCCATCGATTCTCATTCTTGGAGCTAGTCCACGGTCAAAGCCTCTCCATCGATTCTCATTCTTGAATCTAGTCCACGATCAAAGCCTCTTCATCGATTCTCATTCTTGGAGCTAGTCCACGATCAATGCCTCTCCATCGATTCTCATTCTTGGAGCTAGTCCACGATCAATGCCTCTCCATCGATTCTCATTCTTGGAGCTAGTCCACGATCAAAGCCTCTTCATCGATTCTCATTCTTGGAGCTAGTCCACGATCAAAGCCTCTTCATCGATTCTCATTCTTGGAGCTAGTCCACGATCAAAGCCTCTCCATTGACTCTCATTCTTGGAGCTAGTCCACGATCAATATGCCTCTCCATCGATTCTCATTCTTGGAGCTAGTCCACGATCAAAGCGTCTTCATCGATTCTCATTCTTGGAGCTAGTCCACGATCAATACCTCTCCATCGATTCTCATTCTTGGAGCTAGTCCACGATCAATACCTCTCCATTGATTCTCATTCTTGGAGCTAGTCCACGATCAATACCTCTCCATCGATTCTCATTCTTGGAGCTAGTCCACGATCAATACCTCTCCATCGATTCTCATTCTTGGAGCTAGTCCACGATCAAAGCGTCTTCATCGATTCTCATTCTTGGAGCTAGTCCACGATCAAAGCGTCTCCATTGATTCTCATTCTTGGAGCTAGTCCACGATCAATACCTCTCCATTGATTCTCATTCTTGGATTGGAACTATTCCACGATCAATACCTCTCCATCGATTCTCATTCTTGGATTGGAACTATTCCACGATCAAAGCCTCTTCATCGATTCTCATTCTTGGAGCTAGTCCACGATCAATACCTCTCCATTGATTCTCATTCTTGGAGCTAGTCCACGATCAATACCTCTCCATCGATTCTCATTCTTGGAGCTAGTCCACAATCAAAGCCTCTCCATCGATTCTCATTCTTGGAGCTAGTCCACGATCAAAGCCTCTCCATCGATTCTCATTCTTGGAGCTAGTCCACAATCAAAGCCTCTCCATTGATTCTCATTCTTGGAGCTAGTCCACAATCAAAGCCTCTCCATCGATTCTCATTCTTAGAGCTAGTCCACAATCAATACCTCTCCATTGATTCTCATTCTTGGAACTAGTCCACGATCAAAGCCTCTCCATCGATTCTCATTCTTGGAACTAGTCCACGATCAAAGCCTCTCCATCGATTCTCATTCTTGAATCTAGTCCACGATCAAAGCCTCTCCATCGATTCTCATTCTTGGAGCTAGTCCACGATCAAAGCCTCTCCATCGATTCTCATTCTTGGAGCTAGTCCACGATCAAAGCCTCTCCATCGATTCTCATTCTTGGAGCTAGTCCACGATCAAAGCCTCTCCATCGATTCTCATTCTTGGAGCTAGTCCACGATCAAAGCCTGTTCATCGATTCTCATTCTTGATCATTTTTTCAACTTTCTTTCATTCATGACCAATGATATCTTTGGGGGTTTCCATGACTTCTCTTCTTGTACTCTTGAGCTTTCTATCAACCTCTTGGCCTTCAATCACACTTTATTCGTCCCTTCAATCCTTCATTCTGTTCCTTGAATGATCTGACATCGATCAGCAATTCACAGATTTCAAATGACAAGAAAGGTAACACTTTCTGATACAGGAACAATATTTGTAATTAATCTATTTTTCCCAATATTAATATACAACTTTCTACCTATATCCGAATCGTATTTAGTTCAGCACTTTGATTTTAGTTAATTGCTACCAATGTGGCTTACCTTCGCTTAGTTAATTACGGGGGCCATAAGAAATATAATTATGTTTAAACTGTGTCCGTTTCAAGTATTAATAGGTAAATAAGAAGACATAAGGCTGTATTCCGATCAGAAATTGTTACCCAAACTCAAAATCAATTTTCTCGGAAATTATTTGGTGAACCGCTTTGAAATTTTGTTTGCTGTCTTATATTCTCCAAGACCTTAATACAATATTTTTTTCCTAATATAAGGTTATCTAGTGTAGAGTTTTACTTATATAGCCTGAGTTAAAAAAACAAAAAAAAAACACAAAGGGCTTTAAGGGCAGACAGCTATAATTTTACAGTCAATTTCCTCACCCTTTCAATAATTTGCACACTTTGAAATTTTAAGTGAAAAAATAATTACGTGGTCTCAAAGTGCACGGGGATAAGACAGCTTTGACTTTACCGGAATATAAAGTAGAGCCAGTCACCGTGACATTGCAATATGTAAGGTGCAGTACTGTAATATCTAATGCTTCTAGCACACTACTTGTTTTTGTGCACAATGTATATAAGAAATACTCCTTTTTTGAAAAATTCACTTTGCCTTTGGACTTAATATTTACAAATCATTTGCTTCACGAAAATCTAAGACGCCATGCCAAAAATGACGGAATTATGACAAAAAGTTTCTGAGAAAATTAATGTTTAGTTTAAGCAATAATTTCGGAACGGATTATAGTTCGTGAGGTTTAGGTAAAGGCATCAAGATGCACCAAGACGCGTAGAGATCCGAAGCTGCTGTAAAGCTGATGATAATAGCAATACTAAAAAAAAAGAAGAATAAAGTGGTATGGTGATTATCGTCATGTAGTTAGATTTGTTAATATATCCTTATATATATTTTTTTGTGTTTGTTGTTCGTCCAGATGAAGGCCTACTTGGCCGAAACGTCGACTTTTGTTTCGTCCATTACCACGTAAAGCTGTCACCATACCACTTTTTTCTTCTTTTTTTTTAGTATTGCTATTCGTGAGGTTTAGTAGTCCCCCTATAGATGTATTTAGCCCTGCGGGCTAAGAGGGGATTCCTATAAAGCGGCCATTTAGCATGATGTTTTCAACCTTGTGAGCAGGAATGGTTGTAGAGTCATGTTAGCCGTCTATACAACCAATGTTTGAACACGGCACGCTAGTTGGCTGGGGTTTCACGTTTTATTTTCTGCTGGCGTGCCTTATGAAATCTATAGTTATCTGTGGGTTAACCAACACAGAGTTGGAGTCGTCAGTCGCTGGATATGCTGCGGATCTGAGCACCTATGGACATGCAATAATGATAACCCACAAATAACTCAATAACTATCATCATGGAGGTCGCAATAGCTCAGTGGTTAGTGAACTGGGCTACTAATGACAAGAGATTATGTTCGATCCTGATCAACGGCTTCCAAGTTTCTATTTATCTATCTATTGACCTTTCGAGCCGTAGCCGGCCCATAGGGCGTAGATCAAGATATTCCAGGTTTACCCAGACTTAAATGCAAGATTTGTCTTGGAAAGTAAAGCCTCATGGTGTAATGCTGGCCATATTACCGCAAAAATCATGTACCGATGGTTTGTAAAAAATATGGCCACTAATATGCCAAGTGGTGTGACGGGGCCCTTTGCCTTTTTTTAAAACAACTCTCTTCTTGTTCAAAGTGGTGCTCGTACCGGGCAGCTTAAACCACTGTTCCGCTGGCTGAAGACTCGGCGTATGGTGTTCGTTAGATAGAAAGGGTTTTTCCTAACGGAGGTGAAATAAAAATCCCGAGTCTCATACGTCGTGGCGACTGCTTTGACCAAGCGGCCTTTATCCCTCTTGTTCTATCGTGAGCCCCCCAACATACACCAGCAATGGTACTATGTGTTATAAAGATAGAAAGATAGTTTTTTTTTTTTTTTATCTTTGTTCAAGCCGGCGTTATCTCTCAGGTCCATTCATTAAAAAGAAAATTGAATGCAGCCAAAAAGCTTAATTTCGTAGCAGCATTCGTCAGTCCTGGGAGCCGCGATAGCTCAGTGGTTAGTGAACTGGACTACCAAGGACAAGAGGTAGGGCTCGATTCCAACCGACGGCTTTCGGGTTCACCCAGCCTTAAATGGGTACCGGATTTTTTTCTGGGAAAGTAAAGCAGCACGGGCGTAATACCAACCACATTACCCCAAAAATCTTGTGCTGAAGGTCTGTAAAATATAGGGTCACTAACACCATATTTCCCTATACGCCACTTGGCGTGACGGGGGTACTTTACTTACTATTCGTCAGTCCTAGTTGACTATGAATTTTGCAGCGCTCCAAGAAAATATTATTTTTTCTTCTTCGCCATTTACTCTCTATTTCTGTGAATCTGTCTGCTTCTTGCTTGACATGGAGCTTTAGTGTGTGTTTCCAAAGATTGTCGTCTACTATTTCTTCCCAGGTAGAAGGCTTTATATTCAGTCTTAATGTCACATTTACAAACGTCTATAAAGTTGAGTTTTGGTCACCCCCTTGTTCTTTTGTCATCTGCTAGTTTTCCATATAGTATATCTTTTAATATGTGGTCATATTTCAGACGGCATAAGTATGTAATATTCCATTGTTGAGTGATTTATATGTATTGCTTGTTGTGTCCCAGGAGTGTCTTCGTCTATCCCCCCTTCCCCCCCCCCTTTGGTTTTCCCGATATTAGATCCGTTTGCCCTCTTAACTGACCTGTCTTGGTCACGGGTTGCTTTCTATACACGTTCTCTGCGCTTCTAGTCATTCTGACTTGTTTCAGAACGGATTACAGATTTCCTGCTCTGAGATCAGCTAAGTACAATTTATTATACATTTTTCTCTTTTTCTATTTTATATATTTTGACGCCCATCATACCTCTCATCATGTAATATTCATTTCTCTCTTTTCTTATTTCTCCATCCTACTTTCCTCGCCCTCCACTTGATCATCTAACATGTAGTAATTGTGCTTCACCGCTTGTTGTCGTTGTCCCTGTATTCTGAAGAAGGCCACAGGCCGAAACGTCAGTATTGTGTTGTGTTCTTTATTTGTAAAGCTGTCACCATACCTTGGAGTGTTTAGTACACCCCACCATTGGCTCCTTATAAAATAACATTTAAAAGCCTAAAACATATATTTTAAAATGAGCTTCATGTGATATGTCCAAAGGAATTGTAGTAAAGAGAAACAGTTGTAGCTGTCTAGATTTCACTCTGGAGTGTATGAGTAAGCTGTGAATTGTGATTTCAGGTCTTTGTAATTGTGTGGCTACGATGTTTACTATACAAATAAATCTAATAGAGTCCTGATTGGTTCCGCCAGATTCTAGAAATGCTCATAATGGGGTTCTCCTTAACTGTTGATGTCCACGACAATTATCCGATTCTGCATAGTCTTTAGTAGAAGTCAAGGGGAGGAGTTTTGTTTGGTTAGAGCCTGTCTTACATCCCAGCAAACAGAACAAAACCTAGCCTCATCATAAGGAACACAACGCTCATTATCAACTAGAGGAATATAATTATCCTAGTTTACACACACACACACACACACACACACACACACACACACACACACACACACACACACACACACACACACACACACACACACACACACACACACACACACACACACACACACACACACACACACACACACACACACATATATATCTTCTACATATATATATATATATATATATATATATATATATGGTTTTACAGAAGAATATTGAAGGAAGAATGAAGGTCAAAGCAAAAAGAGAGCTAATTTCCAATATTAGGAAGAAACAATCATCATTTTTTGGCCATGTAATGTGAAGAGAACAACTGAAATATATTGTAACAAATGGAAAAATTAGGGACGAAGAGATAGAGTGAAGCAAAGAGAAAAAATACCAGACAACTTAAGAGAATGGCTTGGCAGAAGGTCAAAAACAGAAATGATAAATAGCTGTCGAGATCGAAAATTATGGAAAGACATGATCACCTACGTCAGCAGGTCCGTTACTTAATTATATATATATATATATATATATATATATATGTATATATATATATATATATGCATTTATCAGTGAGGACGGTCAACTAATGGATCGGGCGGACATCATCAGTGCCCTCCGGAAAGTGGGAAGGACACATGACTTCGACAACCATGAGTACGCGTCGCTCCTTCGGATGAAAGAGATGGTAGATAAGATGGGCACAGCCAGAGACGAGAAATTCAGTGGGCGTGTAAGAATAATAACCAACCAACACAGAACTGGAGTCGTCAGTCGCTGGACACTGCGGGACTTGCTGAGGAGGGGATCTGAGCACCTATGGACATGTTCGGAGTGCAATGATGATGACCCGCTAATAACTCAATAACGCAATGTATTTATCAACAACCGTTAATAAAGTCTTTTCGTCTCCACAAATATATTATAAACAAAATAGGGAACAGGTAAATAATTGCAGTAAAGACAATAACAAGAAAGAAATAAAGGGGCATAACATACACTCATATTTATTCATGTTTTAGTTTGTTTTCAGAAGAAGGCCGCATGTAGGCCGATACGTCCGTATTTTGTTGTGTTTATTTTTTTTAAAGCTGCCACCATACCTTGTAGGAGTGTACGTTACACGCCATCATTTGCTCCTATAAACAGCCGATAAGCTCGCTGGCAGCTCTGGCACTGAGTGTGGCCTTCTCTGGATAAAGAGGGCACCTCATGTTTGTTTTGTATTTCTTAAGAGAATAGAAGGAGATGGGTGGGACAGTGATGTACATATTGAGAGATTGAGAAGTGTAAAGGTGGAAAACGGATCTGGTCTCTTCGAAGTAGAATAAAAATGTAAAGAGCCCCGTCACGCCAAGCGGCGTGTAGGGAATATGGTGTTAGTGACCATAAGTTTTACAGACCTTCGGCATATGATTTGTTGGGTAATGTTGTCCGTCTTACCGTCTGTGCAGTTTTACTTTCCCAGAAAAAATCTGGTACCCATTTAAGGCTGGGTGAACCCGGATGCCGCCGGTCAGGATCGACCCTACCTCTAGTCCTCTGAGGTCCAGTTCACTAACCACCGAGCCAGACCAGATAAGCTAACCCAACAATTAACTAGCAACATAGAGTTACTGTCCTCGACAGTAGAAATAATCCTGCAGTGGGTTCAAGCCCACCTGCGACACCTGTAGAAATGAAGAGGCAGATGCACTTGCACACTTGGAGAAATGAAGAGGCAGATGAACTTGCACACTTGGAGAAATGAAGAGGCAGATGAACTTGCACACTTGGAGAAATGAAGAGGCAGATGAACTTGCACACTTGGAGAAATGAAGAGGCAGATGAACTTGCACACTTGGAGAAATGAAGAGGCAGATGGATTTGTACACTTGGAGAAATGAAGAGGCAGATGAACTTGCACACTTGGAGAAATGAAGAGGCAGATGAACTTGCACATTTGGAGAAAACCTCCAAGAAGTTAAATCTAAACCACAGGTTCAGAGACGTAAAGTCGCTGCCAAAAGTGGATAGAGATGAATGAAGAAAGAATATAATTCAGAACAAGATAATATAAACCGCCTCAAAATTTATGAGCACCAGAATCATACTCAGGAAAGAGAGAGCAATGTGGTCTCAGAGCACACTTTCAAACAAACTGAAGTCAGAGAGCACATACCAAAGACTGCACCGCCCTCGGCAGCCAATCAGCGATAACCTGACCTTTTGGAACAAGCTTACACAAATAACCACGGAGAACAAGGGAAGAACTCAAGAATATAGTCACGTTCGTGACCCCGTGCCAGGTTTACGTGCTTAGCAACAGTTTATCGAAGTAGTGTATTATGTATCAACTATCAACGAGGTTCTTTTTAACATTCTGAAATACAGAAACACACTTGAGGCAGTAGTAAGACGGACAAGGTATGTGGACAAACAGCGAGGGAGCGAAATCAGCAATGTACGCACTCTGTAACCTGTGAAACAGAACAGCATGTCACAATGTTTGGTTTACTCAAAGGCACGATCCTCCCCATGTTTACTTACTAAACATCCAACTTTATCATGATCCTCCGATGGTTTACTTACTAAATATATAACTTTAGCACGAACCTCCAAAGGTTTACTTACTAAATATCAAACTTTAGCACGAACCTCCAAAGGTTTACTTACTAAATATTCAACTTTAACACGATCCTCCAAAGATTTACTTACTAAATATTCAACTTTATCACGATCCTCCAAAGTTTTACTTACTGAATATCCAACTTTAGCACAATCCTTCAAAGTTTTACTTACTGAATATCCAACTTTAGCACAATCTTCCAAAGTTTTATTTACTTAATACTGCATTACCGCGAACCTCCCCAGTTTCTCTTGCTGAATATCCAGCATTAGCATGAACCTCCCAAGTTTTACTTGAGAATATCCACCAACAGCATGAACCTCCCCAGTTTAACTTGTGAATATCCACCAACAGCATGAACCTCCCAGTTTAACTTGTGAATATCCACCAACAGCATGATCCTCCCCAGTTTAACTTGTGAATATCCACCAATAGCATGAACCTCCCCAGTTTAACTTGTGAATATCCACCAACAGCATGAACCTCCCCAGTTTAACTTGTGAATATCCACCAACAGCATAAACCTCCCTAGTTTAACTTGTGAATATCCATCAACAGCATGAACCTCCCCAGTTTAACTTGTTAATATCCACCAACAGCACGAACCTCCCCAGTTTTGCTTAAAGAATATTCAGCATTACCACGAACCTCATCAGTTTTACTTACTGAATATACAGCATTATCGGGAATCTCATCAGTTTTACTTACTGAATATCCAGCATTATCGTGAACCTCATCAGTTTTACTTACTGAATATCCAGCATTATCGTGAATCTCATCAGTTTTACTTACTGAATATCCAGCATTATCGTGAACCTCATCAGTTTTACTTACTGAATATCCAGCATTATCGTGAACCTCCTCAGTTTTACTTACTGAATATCCAGAATTATCGTGAATCTCATCAGTTTTACTTACTGAATATCCGGCATTATCGTGAACCTCATCAGTTTTACTTACTGAATATCCAGCATTATCGTGAACCTCATCAGTTTTACTTACTGAATTTCCAGCATTATCGTGAACCTCCTCAGCTCTACTTACTGAATATCCAGCATTATCGTGAACCTCATCAGTTTTACTTACTGAATATCCAGCATTATCGTGAACCTCATCAGCTTTACTTACTGAATATTCAGCATTATCGTGAACCTCATCAGTTTTACTTACTGAATATCCGGCATTATCGTGAACCTCATCAGTTTTACTTACTGAATATCCAGCATTATCGTGAACCTCCTCAGCATTACTTACTGAATATCCAGCATTATCGTGAACCTCCTCAGCTTTACTTACTGAATATCCAACATTATCACGAACCTCATCAGTTTTACTTTTTGAATATCCAGCATTATCGTGAACCTCCTCAGCTTTACTTACTGAATATCCAGCATTATCGTGAACCTCCTCAGCTTTACATACTGAATATCCAGCATTTTCGTGAACATCCTCAGCTTTACTTACTGAATATCCAGCATTTTCGTGAACATCCTCAGCTTTACTTATTGAATATTCGGAACTTATCACCACCGCCTTCTATTCCGGGCAACTTTGCTTTCATGGGTGAAATCAAAACTCTGACCTGTATATCACGAAGCGACAGCACTTGGACACACTGCCTCTGTTCTCCACCATCCCCCCACTCCCAAATCCATCACAAGTACCATCCCAACACCAGATCCCAGAAATTGCGGTTACATTTTTTTAAAATAAAGAGTGAGAGAAAAAACTGTATTTCTTTGAGATATCGGGTGATGTTGTGCGGTAACTTGTTTGTTCATGATATGTTACGTATGTGTATGATTTATTGTTGCTTAATTCTTACTTAACAAAGCAAGCCCTCATGTGGGAAACAACAGGTAAGAGGAAAAGAGGCCGACCCAGAGAGAGACACTGAGGAGAACATTGATCAGAGAGGCAAGAGCGGCAGGAATTGGCTCCCTCAATGAGATAGAGTTGCTGGCACAGAACAGAGACAAATGGCGAGATTTGATAAAAGATCATTACAAGAATTTAAAACTGCTAGAACAAAAATTTAGGTAAGAGAAAGGGTATCTGGGTCTATGCACTATGGGCCGGCTACGGATCGAAAGGCCAATAGATAGATAGAATTCGTCTTTGTATTGCCATAGTTATCATGTTACTGTTAAATAAAGTTATTTGTTGATACAATGACTTGTGCATGAAATATGACTTCAGTGCATGAAATATGACTTCAGTGCATAAGAATTGCATATCAAGAATATCATCTTGTTGCCTTTACTCCACGTTGATCTATTGGCTTGAAAACGTCAAGCCTAGGGCGGATAATGGATACAGTGGATGTCATGGTTTCGCTAGATGTTCCACAATGGATACAGTGGATGTCAATGTTTCGCTAGATGTTCCACAATGGATACAGTGGATGTCAATGTTTCGCTAGATGTTCCACAATGGATACAGTGGATGCCAAGGTTTCGCTAGATGTTCCACAAAGGATACAGTGGATGTCAAGTTTTCGCTAGATGTTCCATAATGGATACATTGGATGTCAAGGTTTCGCTAGATGTTCCACAATGGATACAGTGGATGTCAAGGTTTCGCTAAATGTTCCACAATGGATACAGTGGATGTCAAGTTTTCGCTAAATGTTCCACAATGGATACAGTGGATGCCAAGGTTTCGCTAGATGTTCCACAGCTTGAGACGAGAAACACATTTCTGCTCTATGAACGTACGAGAGACAGAGAGAAAGAAAAGCATTGAGAGGTTTTCCAGTTTTTATCCACCTCAGAAGATAGATATACAACAGAGGTGAGATGCAGAATGGCTCGGACAATAGCAGCTTTCAAAAAAAAAAAATGAGGAAGATACTATGCAATCCATTGTTGACTAAAGAAACAAGAAAAAGAGTTCTTAAATGTTATGTAGAGCCAGCCTTAACATATGGATGTGAATCATGGACAATATGACAATAGACACGAAAATCAATGGAGGCTGTAGAAATGTGGTTTACCGGAGGATGTTACGAATACCATGGACAGCTAAGAAGAGTAATGAAAACGTTCTGAAAGAGGCAAAAGCAAAGAGATGGCTAATTTCCAATATTAGGAAGAAACAATCATCATTTTTAGCCATGTAATGAGAAGAGAACAGCTGGAATATATTGTACCAACTGGGAAAATTGAGGGACGTAGAGATAGAGGGAAGCAAAGAGGAAGGATATCAGACAGCTTAAGATAATGGCTTGGCAGAAGGTCAACAACAGAAATGATAAATAACTGTCGAGATCGAAAGTTGAGGAGTGGCATGATCACCTACGCCAGCAGGCATGGTACTTGATAATGATGATGATGACAAAAAGAAGTCAATCTTGGTACTGCCATCATTTCAAAAGCTACTGTTTCGAAAAATAAGAAATCAACACAGAACTGAAGTCATATCACTTTACAGAATGAGAGACTGCCTGTGGGGTAGATATGAACACATATGGACGTCTCCGATATGCAATTAGGATGACCCATCGACTAAACTAAACTAAACTAAACTATACTCTGTTTTCTTCTTAGCGTTCATCCGTTAAGTGTGTGTGTATGTGCTGTGTCCCTAGTTTACGATAACGACCGAATATCTGCACCTTTCGGCCCGACACATCCGCCTTCAGCATGAGTAGATTTTCTTAATAAATTGTACTCGGACAGCAGCAGCTTTTGGCCTACCTTTTTCCACTTCAAAATGTCAAGGTTTCTTTTTTTTCGTTCGTCAGCTTTTACCTCTGACGAAGTCCCTAGAGACTAGGAACTGAATTTTGCGTGTTATTCCTTTTTTCCCTGGCAGCCGCCGTGTGCACAGAGGTCCCTCTCTGCACAGGCAGGTAGCTCCTTCTTCGGAGATACTCATATTTTTTCCGTCGATGAGTAATTGACGTTTCAAGCCGGGCCTCGCTGCTGAGACCAGGGGTGGTTGCCGCAGAGAGAAATCATAGATAAAAATCCCAACCGGTGCAGCCGGGGTTTGAACCCACAACCTTTCTGTCTCGAGGCCGGCGTCTTGCCTCGAGACCAAACCAAGCAGTTCCCCCAGTGTTTTTTTAACGTGTGTGAGTATATACGGAACCTGCTTTTCGCCGTTTTCCGAGAGCTCAAGTGATCGGATCCTACTACCCAAAAACCAGAGGAGGGTAAAGCCACGAAATAAACCAAGGATTAAATTTTCTACACATGTTCACCGCCTGTGGTGGGAATCGAACCCGACACCGTCCTGTCCAGCAGACGGCGTCTTACCTTTGACCACACCGACCTCCTGAACCAAACTAAAAAATTATATTTTCTTTAAAATAAAAACGTCTTTAGGCTTGTGCGAAATACAATGCTAATCACCATCTGATCCAACGATCAGCGGCACATTTTATAAGTGATGTGGTCAGCATAACGCCTGTCCGTTCTTTTTTTCCAGAACATTCTCTGGTACCAATTTTCAGTGGCTGGGTGAACTCCGAAGTCTTGTCTGACAAATAATCACCACATTAACGAAGTGAACTCCGACCATTCTGAACAGAACCGAGCTGACGAGCCACTCTGCCACCGCTCTGATACGTTGATATCTCTTGATACAGTAACATTAACTTACACGTTTATCATCTTATGATAACCAATTTATCCCGCAGACCTTATCTCAATGTTGTGATGTTTGTTTGTGGCGTAGCTGCCCTCGTTTTGGGACCGTTCCACGTTTTATCTATTTAAATAGAACTTCACAGGCCAATCCTTGGCGAAGCTGACGTCACTGAGTTCTTTGGGCACATTTTCAGTCACAATCTAGGCCAGGGATCGATCTTGTGGCGCTAGTTCCGTGAGAGGAACTATTCCCTAGTTCTAATACTGGGGCAAGATACAAATAGTACGATGTAAGGATGTTTTGATCACTGATTTCAGCAGCTCCTAACGTAGTCGGCATTTCATCAGATTTGTTTCTTGGACACTGCTCTGTTATTATCTGGGAACAGTTTTACGATTTATTTAGTTCTTCATCCTCCTCTTCCTCTTCTTCTTCTTCTACTTCTTACTGATCGTTTTAATCTTTTGATCATGTGAACTTGACTATTTGTCTTGTTTCATGATGGAGGGGTAGGAACAACATCATGACACAAGATAAGCTGGTCACTTGTTCGGTACTCGCAGTGGTGGGATAGGATCAACATCATGACACAAGATGAGCTGGTCACTTGTTCGGTACTCGCAGTGGTGGGATAGGATCAACATCATGACACAAGATGAGCTGGTCGCATGATCAGTACTCACAGTGGTGGGATAGGAACAACATCATGACACAAGATGAGCTGGTCGCATGTTCAGTACTCACAGTGGTGGGATAGGAACAACATCATGACACAAGATGAGCTGGTCGCATGTTCAGTACTCGCAATGGTGGGATAGGAACAACATCATGACACAAGATGAGCTGGTCGCATGATCAGTACTCACAATGGTGGGATAGGAACAACATCATGACACAAGATGAGCTGGTCGCATGTTCAGTACTCACAGTGGTGGGATAGGAACAACATCATGACACAAGATGAGCTGGTCGCATGTTCAGTACTCGCAATGGTGGGATAGGAACAACATCATGACACAAGATGAGCTGGTCGCATGTTCAGTACTCACAGTGGTGGGATAGGAACAACATCATGACACAAGATGAGCTGGTCGCATGTTCAGTACTCGCAATGGTGGGATAGGAACAACATCATGACACAAGATGAGCTGGTCGCATGTTCAGTACTCGTATATTCGTGTGTGTCATGATTTTCCTCTTAAACCTACGCCGTGGCTGATATACTCCATCTACAGCAGGCTGGATCTTGATTAAACGTAGGAGTTTCCTTCACGTAGGCTGGATGCCGTCCATGGTTATTGGGCACATTCTGCACATTTATTCATTTCAATACACGTTATTATTTTACTATTTACGGGTAAAGGTGGAGATAGTAAAAAAAGTAAAGTACCCCCGTCACGCCAAGTGGCGTATAGGAAATATGGTGTTAGTGACCCTAATTATTACAGACATTCGGCACATGATTCTTGGGGTAATGCGGTCGGTATTATATGTCAGGTCAGGTAATTTTACCTGCTACTGTATGCAGTAAACATTACAACCTGTGGCTGCCCTGCTGTCTTGTAGGTAAGCTCGGGAGAGTAAAAAGCTAAGGAAGGGTACCCCGAAGTAAAACAACCACTGCCTTGTGGGTGAGACTTTTTAGTCAAAGGCTAGCGGAGCCAACCGCAAACAAAGCGGCGGAAGGCAACAGAAAACCACCGTCGTAACTTCATTGTACAATCATGAATCGCCACAGATCAAAAGTTGTGGAGAGACATGATCACCTACGCTAGCAGGCCCGGTACTTGATAATGATCATGATGATGGTCGGTATTACGCCCGTGCCGCTTTAATTTCCCAGAAAAAATCCGGTACCCATCTAAGGCTGGGTGAACCCGGAAGCCGTCGATCAGGATCGAACCAGACTTCTCGTACATTGTAGTCCAGTTCACTAACCACTGAGCCATGGCGGCTCCCAAAGGTGGAGGTACCATTTTCTGTCTTGATTACTATACCCGGACAATGTAGATGATTAAAGATGAAACTACAATACCATTTTCTGTCTTGATTACTATACCCGGACAATGTAGATGATTAAAGATGAAACTACAATACCATTTTCTGTCTTGATTACTATACCCGGACAATGTAGATGATTAAAGATGAAACTACAATACCATTTTCTGTCTTGATTACTATACCCGGACAATGTAGATGATTAAAGATGAAACTACAATACCATTTTCTGTCTTGATTACTATACCCGCGAGCCGCGATAGCTCAGTGGTTAGTGAACTGGACTACAATGGACAAGGGTAGGATCTCAACCGACGGCTTCCGGGTTTACCCAGCCTTAAATGGGTACCGGATTTTTTTTCTGGGAAAGTAAAGCAGCACAGGCGTAATACCGACCACATTACCCCAAAAATCATGTGCTGAAGGTCTGTAAAATATAGGGTCACTAACACCATATTTCCCTATACGCCACTTGGCGTGACGGCGGTACTTTACTTTACTTATTACTACACCCGGACTATGTAGATGATTAAAGATGACACTACAATACCAATATCCGCCTCTACCGCCATCCTCGGGCGGCACCCTTTAATGCTCGGATCTATTTTCGGAGAAGAGTGGCTACCAAGGCCACCACGATGAGGGGAGCAATGTATAGAGTCACCGTTATTTGCCACGCATGTTGTAAGAGGCGACTGAGGAGGCTTGAAATCGTCGCAAGTGAAGTCGAGTAGGACGTGTTAGGAACAACCTAGTCAACAGAATTTACCGATGCATTTTGGGAAATGCTATGACAAGTGCTGGAGCGGATATGAGGAATTGCTGACTGCAATGAAACTGGTTCCATGAGTAGAATCGAATAGAACTTTCCTGATATTACAGGAACGTCTCAGCTTCGAATACGAACTCCGTAGCACCAGAGAGGACTATGGCTAGGTATCTGTTTGTGCAAGATAGTAGCAATTGTAACTTTTATATTTTTTTACTTTGGTACAGGCAGCAAAATGCATCCTGTTCTTTTCGATGCAAAAACAGCAAATAGTTCTTTACCGTGCTCAACTTGAGCACGTGGCCTTCCTTTTATCGCCTGTCTCTGGTATGATTAATTACTCGATGTCACGGACATTGAGGTCAGGGGTCACTGACGATCTCATGGGTCACTGGAAGTGGTCCAGTCACCAATCAGCAGGTCAAGGTTCGCCGTGAAAGACTCAGTCTTCCCAGCTTAAGGTCAGAGGTCACCATTGAAAAAAACCCTGGCCCTCGCTTAAGGTCACAGGAAAAGATCCAATCGCTCCAACCTGAGGTCATGGATCATCGGGTAAGACCACGTGACCCCGACTTCAGGTCAGAGGTCACTGGGAAAACCCAAAGCGCCCCAGATGTAGTTCGATCTGGGTATTATCTATTTGTGATGTGAGCACGTGACGTCAGTGCCTCGGCGACCCCTACTTTGACTGTAGCTGGCTACAAGGACTTCGATTCTCAGGGAGTCAGGTCCCTTGTGTTCTCATTATGAGATATTTCATATTGAGCTTTACAACACGATGTAATCAGATAAACAAAAGTAATCCGTGGTGAAGTAACTCTTCTGGCATCTTATCTCCTTGTTAAGATCAAAAGTCACTGAGAAAGATCGCTGAAACCTGAGGTCAGGGGTCACTGAGAAAATCGAATCGTTCCAACCTGAGGTCAGGGGTCACTGAGAAAGATTCAATAGCTCCAAACTGAGGTCAGGGGTCACTGAGACAGATTCAATCATTCCAAATTGAGGTCAGGGTCACTGAGAAAAATTAAATCGGTCCAACTTGAGGTCAGGGGTCACTGAGAAAGATTCAATCATTCCAACCTCAGGTCAGGGGTCACTGCGAAAAATTAAAACGGTTGAACCTGAGGTCAGGGGTCACTGAGACAGATTCAATAGCTCCAAACTGAGGTCAGGGTCACTGAGACAGATTCAATAGCTCCAAACTGAGGTCAGGGGTCACTGAGAAAAATTAAATCGGTCCAACCTGAGATCAGGGGTCACTGAGAAAGATCCAGTCGTTCCACCCTGAGGTCAGGGTCACTAAGAAAGATCCAATCCTTCAACCTCTGGTCAAAGGTCACTGAGAAAGATTCAATCGCTCCAACCTGAGGTCAGGGGTCACTGAGAAAATTCAAATCGCTCCAACCTGAGGCGCGTCATTGCAGTGCGTCCGACATTATGTGTGCTACGTTATCGTAACCATCATCATCATCAATCATCAAGTACCGGGCCTGCTGGCGTTAGTGATCATGTCTCTCCACAACTTTCGATCTCGGCAGCTATTTATCATTTCTGTTGTTGACCTTCTGCCAAGCCATTCTCTTAAGCTGTCTGTTATTTTTTCTCTTTGCTTCCCTCTATCTCTTCGTCCCTCAATGTTTCCAGTTGTTACAATATATTCCAGTTGTTCTCTTCTCATTACACGGCCAAAAAATGATGATTGTTTCTTCCTAATATTGAAAATTAGCTCTCTTTTTGCTTTCACCTCTCTCAGAACATCGTCATTACTCTTCTTAGCCGTCCATGGTATTCTCAGCATTCTTCTGTAAAACCATATTTCTACAGACTCCAGTGATTTTCTTGTCTGTTGTCCTATTGTCCATGATTCGCATCCATATGTTAAGATTGGCTCTACGTAACATTTAAGAACTCTTTTCTTGTTTCTATTGTCAAAAATGGATTGCATAGTATCTTCCTCCTTTTCTGGAAAGCTGCTTTTGCCTGAGCCATTCTGCATCTCACCTCTTGTGTACATCTTCCGTCTTAGGTTAACAAAGTTCCCAAATATTTAAATTCATTTACCTGTTTTAATATTGTTCCACTTGTCTTTATTTTGCACTGAGGTGATGTCTTTTTCTTTGTTGTTACCATTACCTCTGCCTTTTTGCTATTAAGGCTAGTCCTTTATTTTTGCTTTCTTTCACTATAATGTCCAACATTTCTTGTAACTCATTTTCACTCTTAGCGATTAAGACTGTATCATCAGCATACTTTTGATTATTATCATAATATATTTATATTATTACCTCCAATTGTTATTTCAGGCATGCCCCTTATGGATCTTAAAATAATCTCACTATAAATATTAAACAAATCTGGTGACAGCACACAACCTTGTCTAACAATCTGTTTTATTTGTTGAAACATTCCCAATTGGTTTCCAGGTTCTAATGGCCGCTGTTTGTTGCCAGTACATGCTCTTTATTATTCTTAGATCTTTGCTGTCTACGTTTATGCTTTCTAAAATGTTAATTATTTCTTGGTGCTTTACTTTGTCAAATGCCTTGATCTGTTTTCACCTCTATGGCTCTTTCTACTAAAGATCTTATGATATAAATGGCATAGCTCGTTCCTTTACCTCTAACAAAACCACACTGTTCATCGCTAATTTCTGGACTGATTTTGTTTCGCACTCTTCGCATGATGATTCTTAGTAATATCTTAGTCATGTGACTCATAAGGCTTATTGTGCGATGATCGTCGCATTCAATCGCACCCGATTTCTTTGGTAGGGCTATGAATATTGATTTCAGCATGTCGTCTGGTATATATCCGCTGTTGTAGATATCATTCAATATTTTTGTTATTATTTCTATTCCAAAAGCACCCATGGCTTCAATCTCTTCTTTAGTTATATTATCTGGTCCAGGAGCTTTGCCTGCTTTCATATTGCGCAAGACGTCTTCCACTTCTTCTCGGAGTATTTCTGGTCCTTCTCCATTACCCTTAATATTTACTTCCGTTCGTTCATCAATATAAAGATCTTTAATATATTCTGTCCATCGTTCCCTTATGTTTTCTTGGTCAATCAACAGTTCTCCTTCCTTTGATCTTAGACATCCAGTTTTTGATTACGTTTTTCTTCCTGTTAATTCCTCAATTTGTTTGTATATAGTTTTAGCATCTCCTTTTTGTTGCATTTCAATCTCTTTACATCTCTCTTTTAGCCATGCTTCTTTTGCTTCATTGCATTTTATTACAATTTCTTTATTTAATCTCTTATACTCATCTTTATTTTCTTTATTTCTTCTTCTTGTATCCATTAGCTGCAAAATATCATCTGTCATCCATTTATTTCTTGTCATCACTGGTGGTATGAACTCTTTTGCTGTTTGTTGCATTGATTCTTTTAGCATTCCCACTGTTCATCAATGCTTTGTATCTTCTCTATTGCATTGTACCGGTTCTGAATTGTGATTTTATATTTGTCTTGCATCTTCTTGTCTGATTTGAGTAAATCTAAATTTAACTTGATGTTAACTGAGACTCATTTTGTTGTTTTTAATTTTATTCTAAGCTTTCCCACAACTGGTACATGATCACTATTGCAATCTGCCCCTGGTCTAGTTTTCACACACACCAGACTGTTTCTAAATCTATTGCTTATCATTATATAATCAATTTGCTTACGTGCGTTGTCCCTGGGCTTTTCCATGTCCACAGACGTCTTGGATATTGCTTAAACCAGGTGTTTCCTATCATCATGTTGTGTGTTCTTGCCCAGTCAATAAGTTGCTCACCTCTTTCATTCCTCTCGCTTAAGCCATAATGACCAACTACTTCCTCAACTCTTTTCCTTTCCTACTTTTGCGTTAAAATCCCCTAGAACTATGGTGTTTTCATGTGGTTTGCATTTATGAAGTGCCTCATTTAACTCTTTGTAAAATTTATCAATCGTTTCCTCTAGACTGCTGTTGGTGTATAAAGATTTATGTCTATTGGCTTTCCATTCAATTTCACTGAAAAGACTCTGTCAGATATTGGGTAAAAGCCTTTGACTGTTCTTGCACTTTCTGCATCCAAGATGATACCTACTCCTTTTTTGGTATTCAGTACCTCCGGAATAGATTATTTTATGTTTATCAGAATACATCTCCCCTGATCCGGTGTATCTCATTTTGCAAAGTTCCAGTAATTGTAAACCCATTCTTTCATTTCTTGTATGATGTTTTCTAGTTTACCCTTCTGCTTGAGTGTTCTCACATTCCAAGTACCTATCTTTAGAGTTTGTTTTATCTTTATTTTGCCTACTGTAGCTTGATGACGATCGGGTATCACCTGTAGCACATGACATCCCCTACCGAACGAGGGTTTTCCATTGGAACCCCCCTTAACGTTGTTGTCGTTACTTCTATAATTGTGGTGATTCATGATTGTACAAAGAAGTTACGACGGTGGTTTTCGGTTGCCTTCCGTCGGTTTGTTTACGGTTGGCTCCGCTAGCCTTTGACTAAAATGTCTCACCCACAAGGCAGTGGTGTTGTTTTACTTGGGGTACCCTCCCTTAGCCTTTTACTCTCCCGAGCTTATCTGCAAGGCAGCAGGATAGCCATAGGGTGTACTGTTTACTGCATACAGTAGCAGGTATAATTACCCGACCTGACAAAATCGTAATGGCTCATCGTAAATCCCTAGACCGGCGTTACTCTAATCTTACGGTCTGTTGTTTGATGTGCGACGGGGATAATCTGACGACTAAATGTGTGTTTATATGTTCGAAATTGGAGTCATAACGATGGCCTAACGTCATCAAGCGCTGTGTGTTAAATAATATGACGATCATCACTTTCGGAATACGTGAACTTCCGGTACATGGTGGATAGGCGGCAGAACAATTGCAGGCTATGCATGAAAAGTGTTTCTTGTTGCAGTTTCCTCATATTCCAAGTCCATGGGAGAATGGTTGGTCTCGAGGCAAGACGCCGGCCTCGAGACAGAGAAGTTGTGGGTTCAAATCTCGGCTACACCGGTTGGGATTTTTATTTATGATTTCTCTCTGCGGCGACCACCCCTGGCCTCAGCAGCGGGGCCTGGCTTGAAATGTCAGTTACTCTTCGATGGAAAAAAAAACATGAGTACCTCCGAAGTCGGAGTTATCTGCCTGTTCGGCGAGGGACCCCTGTGCACAAGGCTGCCGAGGAAAAATGGATTACACACAAAATTCAGTTCCTCGTCTCTAGGGACTTCGTCAGCGTTGAAAGCTGGCGAACGCAACAACAACAACAACAACACACATATTACAGTACGCGTGTAGCCAAGTATATGAGAACTCTCGCTATACAATTTGGTTAATGGACCTCTGTTTCCTGGTGCATTTGTTTGACGTAATGCCAAGAGTTGGTACTAGCAGGTTGCCCTTTGACTCATTTGATGTGGCGGGTCTTAATGGCATTCTTGACATTCCCGGTTCTTACTGGAGAGGTTGGAGTTCGTCTGTCCCAGGCTATGCTGGGAAACTACTAGTCCAGCCCAGAGGTACTGCAATACTGGGTCCTCTATATCAGTAACAGCCACCACTACAGGGAACACGGCGATCCTAGCTTCTGTTAGCCAGTCTGTTTTACACAGACTGCTACCAGGGGAGACCACGAGGAGATAGAACTGCTAGGTCTTGGTAGTAGTATACAAGGGTCCATTTGTTAAGCATTTAGGCGCTAAATTAACAAAGATATATAGTAGGCGCGCGGCGCGCCTAATGTACCGTAGGCGCAGGGGGAGTTAACCGTGACATTTCGTGTCCAGATGTTGACCTCTAGTCTCGGTGACCCCGGAAGTGACGTGTTTGTCTGGTGTGTCCTGACTTTGGAGCTCTTGGTGTACTTGAGCGATAGTGATAGGTTAGTAGATTATACAACATCAGGTTTCTCATAATGAGGTTTCTTCTGGGCGCCTAATGTACTGTAGGCGCAGGGGGAGTTAACTGTGACATTTCGTGTCGGGATGTTGACTGGGTGTCTGTCGGCGTGACCTCGGCGCTCCGTATTTTAAAAATTCCGAATTATTTTTTAACTGTGACATTTCGTGTCGGGATGTTGACTGGGGGTGTCTGTCGGCGTGACCTCGGCGCTCCGTATTTTAAAAATTCCGAATTATTTTAAAAAACAGTCTCCATCTGATTTCGAACACGGGTCTACGGCGTGCCAGGCCAGACACTTACCACTATGCTACAGGCGATCACAGAATTAGAGGCTGAATGAGACAGGTGAATCGTGACGCTTTTGTTGGTACCTGACAGCTAGCTAGTAGTAGAGAAAGATTGACCCGCATTTAGGCGCTAAATTAACGAAGATATATAGGGCGGCGCCCCGCGCGCATAACGCGTGCGGCGCAGGGGGAGTTAACCGTGATATTTCATGTCGGGATACCGGTGACCTCTCGTTGACCTCTCAACCTCTCGGCGCCATGGTCGGGTGAGCTCTCGCCGTATGTATGTCATGTCGAGGTAGTAGACACGTATGTCATGTCATTGTAACAGTCATGTCAATGTAACAGTCTTTTCGTTGTAATAGTCATCTCGTTGTAACAGTCACGTGTGTCATGTCGTTTTATCAGAGACGTATGGTATGTCGTTGTAACAGTCATTTCGTTGTAATAGGCATCTCGTTGTAACAGTCACGTATGGCATGTCGTTTTATCAGATACGTATGGTATGTCGTTGTAACAGACATGTTGTTGTAATCAGTCATGTCGATGTAGTAGACACGTATATCATGTCAATGTAACAGTCATGTCAATGTAACAGTCATGTCAATGTAACAGGCATTTCGTTGTAATAGTCATCTCGTTGTAACAGTCACGTATGTCATGTCGTTCTATCAGACACGTATGGTATGTCGTTGTAAAAGACATGTCGTTGTATCAGTGATGTCGATGTGTAGTAGACACGTATGTCATGTCATTGTAACAGGCATGTCAATGTAACAGTCATGTCAATGTAACAGGCATTTCGTTGTAATAGTCATCTCGTTGTAACAGTCACGTATGTCATGTCGTTTTATCAGAGACGTATGACATGTCGTTGTAACATACATGTCGTTGTATCAGGCATGTCGATGTAGTAGACACGTATATCATGTCATTGTAACAGTCATGTCAATGTAACAGTCATGACAATGTAACAGGCATTTCGTTGTTATAGTCATCTTGTTGTAACAGTCACGTATGTCATGTCGTTTTATCAGAGACGTATGGCATGTCGTTGTAACAGACATGTCGTTGTATCAGTCATGTCGATGTAGTAGACACGTATGTCATGTCATTGTAACAGTCATGTCAATGTAACAGTCATGTCAATGTAACAGTCATTTCGTTGTAATAGCCATCTCGTTGTAACAGTCACGTATGTCATGTCGTTTTATCAGAGACGTATGGTAATTCGTTGTAACAGACATGTCGTTGTATCAGTCATGTCGATGTAGTAGACATGTATGGCATGTCAATGTAACAGTCATGTCAATGTAACAGTCATTTTCAATGTAACAGTCATTTCGTTGTAATAGTCATCTCGTTGTAACAGTCACGTATGTCATGTTGTTTTATCAGACACGTATGGTATATCGTTGTAACAGACATGTCGTTGTATCAGTCATGTTCGATGTAGTAGACATGTATGGCATGTCAATGTAACAGTCATATCAATGTAACAGTCATTTTCAATCTAACAGTCATTTCGTTGTAATAGTCATCTCGTTGTAACAGTCACGTATGTCATGTTGTTTTATCAGAGACGTATGGTATGTCGTTGTAGCAGACATGTCGTTGTATCAGGCATGTCGATGTAGTAGACACGTATGTCATGTCATTGTAACAGTCATGTCAATGTAACAGTCATTTCGTTGTAATAGTCATCTCGTTGTAACAGTCACAGATGGCATGTCGTTTTATCAGACACGTATGGTATGTCGTTGTAACAGACATGTCGTTGTATCAGTCATGTCGATGTAGTAGATACGTATGTCATGTCATTGTAACAGTCATGTCATGTACAGTCTTGTCAATGTAACAGTCATTTCGTTGTAATAGTCATCTCGTTGTAACAGGCACGTATGTCATGTCGTTTTATCAGAGACGTATGGTATGTCGTTGTAACAGACATGTCGTTGTATCAGTCATATCGATGTAGTAGACACGTATGTCATGTCATTGTAACAGTCCTGTCAATGTAACAGTCATGTCAATGTAACAGTCATTTCGTTGTAATAGTCATCTCGTTGTAACAGTCACGTATGGAATGTCGTTTTATCAGACACGTATGGCATGTCGTTGTAACAGACATGTCGTTGTATCAGTCATGTCGACGTAGTAGACACGTATGTCATGTCATTGTAACAGTCATGTCAATGTAACATGCATGTCAATGTAACAGTCATTTCGTTGTAATAGTCATCTCGTTGTAACAGTCACGTATGTCATGTCGTTTTTATCAGAGACGTATGGTTTGTCGTTGTAACAGACATGTCGTTGCATCAGGCATGTCGAGGTAGTAGACACGTATGTCATGTCGTTGTATGGTATGTCGTTGTAACAGACATGTCGTTGTATCAGTCATGTCGATGTAGTAGACACGTATGGCATGTCATTGTAACAGTCATGTCAATGTAACAGTCATGTCAATGTAACAGTCATTGCGTTGTAATAGTAATCTCGTTGTAACAGGCACGTATGTCATGTTGTTTTATCAGGACGTATGGTATGTCGTTGTAACAGACATGTCGTTGTAGCAGGCATGTCGATGTAGTAGACACCTATGTCATGTCATTGTACAGTCATGTCATGTAACAGTCATTTCGTTGTAATAGTCATCTCTCTTTGTAACTGACACGTATGTCATGTCGTTTTATCAGACACGTATGGTATGTCGTTGTAACAGACATGTCGTTGTATCAGGCATGTCGATGTAGTATACACGTATGTCAATGTCATTGTAACAGTCATGTCAATGTAACAGTCATGTCAATGTAACAGTCATTTCGTTGTAATAGTCATCTCGTTGTAACAGTCACAGATGGCATGTCGTTTTATCAGACACGTATGGTATGTCGTTGTAACAGACATGTCGTTGTATCAGTCATGTCGATGTAGTAGATACGTATGTCATGTCATTGTAACAGTCATGTCAATGTAACAGGCATGTCAATGTAACAGTCATTTCGTTGTAATAGTCATCTCGTTGTAACAGTCCACGTATGTCATGTCGTTTTATCAGAGACGTATGGTTTGTCGTTGTAACAGACATGTCGTTGCATCAGGCATGTCGAGGTAGTAGACACGTATGTCATGTCGTTGTATGGTATGTCGTTGTATCAGTCATGTTGATGTAGTAGACACGTATGTCATGTCATTGTAACAGTCATGTCAATGTAACAGTCATGACAATGTAACAGTCATTTCGTTGTAATAGTCATCTCGTTGTAACAGTCACGTATGTCATGTTGTTTTATCAGACACGTATGGTATATCGTTGTAACAGACATGTCGTTGTATCAGTCATGTCGATGTAGTAGACATGTATGGCATGTCAATGTAACAGTCATATCAATGTAACAGTCATTTTCAATGTAACAGTCATTTCGTTGTAATAGTCATCTCGTTGTAACAGTCACGTATGTCATGTTGTTTTATCAGAGACGTATGGTATGTCGTTGTAGCAGACATGTCGTTGTATCAGGCATGTCGATGTAGTAGACACTATAAAACGACATGACATACGTGTCAGTTACAAAGAGATGACTATTACAACGAAATGACTGTTACATTGACATGACTGTTACAATGAACATGACATAGGTGTCTAATACGTCGACATGACTGATACAACGACATGTCTGTTACAACGACATGCCATACGTGTCTGATAAAACGACATTCCATACGTGACTGTTACATCGAGATGACTATTACAACGAAATGACTGTTACATTGACATGACTGTTACATTGACAGGACTGTTACAATGACATGACATACGTGTCTACTACAATCGATATGACTGATACAACGACATGTCTGTTTACAACGACATACCATACGTCTCTGATAAAACGACATGACATACGTGCCTATTACAACGAGATGACTATTACAACGAAATGACTGTTTACATTGACAAGACTGTTACATTGACATGACTGTTACAATGACATGACATACGTATCTACTACATCGACATGACTGATACAACGACATGTCTGTTACAACGACATACCATACGTGTCTGATAAACGACATGACATACGTGTCAGTTACAAAGAGATGACTATTACACGAAATGACTGTTACATTGACATGACTGTTACAATGACATGACATACGTGTCTACTACATCGACATGCCTGATACAACGACATGTCTGTTACAACGATATACCATACGTGTCTGATAAAACAACATGACATACGTGACTGTTACAATGAGATGACAATTACAACGAAATGACTGTTACATTGAAAATGACTGTTACATTGACATGACTGTTACATTGACATGCCATACATGTCTACTACATCGACATGACTGATACAACGACATGTCTGTTACAACGATATACCATACGTGTCTGATAAAACGACATGACATACGTGACTGTTACAACGAGATGACTATTACAACGAAATGCCTGTTACATTGTCATGACTGTTACATTGACATGACTGTTACAATGACATGACATACGTGTCTACTACATCAACATGACTGATACAACGACATGTCTGTTACAACGACATACCATACGTGTCTGCTACAACGACATGATATACGTGTCTACTACATCGACATGACTGATGCAACGACATGTCTGTTACAACGACATACCATACGTCTCTGATAAAACGACATGACATACGTGACTGTTACAACGAGATGGCTATTACAACGAAATGACTGTTACATTGACATGACTGTTACATTGACATGACTGTTACAATGACATGACATACGTGTCTACTACATCGACATGACTGATACAACGACATGTCTGTTACAATGACATACCATACGTGTCTGATAAAACGACATGACATACGTGACTGTTACAACGAGATGACTATTACAACGAAAAGACTGTTACATTGTCATGACTGTTACAATGACATGACATAGGTGTCTACTACATCGACATGCCTGCTACAACGACATGTCTGTTACAACGACATACCATACGTCTCTGATAAAACAACATGACATACGTGCCTGTTACAACGAGATTACTATTACAACGCAATGACTGTTACATTGACATGACTGTTACATTGACATGACTGTTACAATGACATGCCATACGTGTCTACTACATCGACATGACTGATACAACGACATGTCTGTTACAACGACATACCATACAACGACATGACATACGTGTCTACTACCTCGACATGCCTGATGCAACGACATGTCTGTTACAACGACAAACCATACGTCTCTGATAAACGACATGACATACGTGACTGTTACAACGAGATGACTATTACAACGAAATGACTGTTACATTGACATGCCTTTTACATTGACATGACTGTTACAATGACATGACATACGTGTCTACTACGTCGACATGACTGATACAACGACATGTCTGTTACAACGACATGCCATACGTGTCTGATAAAACGACATTCCATACGTGACTGTTACAACGAGATGACTATTAAAACGAAATGACTGTTACATTGACATGACTGTTACATTGACAGGACTGTACAATGACATGACATACGTGTCTACTACATCGATATGACTGATACAACGACATGTCTGTTACAACGACATACCATACGTCTCTGATAAAACGACATGACATACGTGCCTGTTACAACGAGATGACTATTACAACGAAATGACTGTTACATGACAAGACTGTTACTTGACATGACTGTTCAATGACATGACATACGTATCTACTACATCGACATGACTGATACAACGACATGTCTGTTACAACGACATACCATACGTTCTGATAAAACGACATGCCATCTGTGACTGTTACAACGAGATGACTATTACAACGAAATGACTGTACATTGACATGACTGTTACATTGACATGACTGTTACAATGACATTGACATACGTGTCTACTACATCGCATGCCTGATACAACGACACGTCTGTTACAACGACATACCATACGTGTCTGATAAAAACGACATGACATACGTGTCAGTTACAAAGAGATGACTATTACAACGAAATGACTGTTACATTGACATGACTGTTACAATGACATGACATACTGTCTACTACATCGACATGCCTGATACAACGACATGTCTGCTACAACGACATACCATACGTCTCTTATAAAACAACATGACATACGTGACTGTTACAACGAGATGACTATTACAACGAAATGACTGTTACATTGAAAATGACTGTTACATTGATATGACTGTTACATTGACATGCCATAACATGTCTACTCGACAGACTGATACAACGACATGACTGTTACAACGTATACATACGTGTCTGATAAAACAACTGACATACGTGACCTGTACACGAGATGATATTACAACGAAATGACTGTTAATTGAAAATGACTGTTACATACATGACTGTTACTTGACATATACATTTCACTACATCGACATGACTGATGACATGTCTGTACAACGATAATACCATAGACGTCTCTGATAAAAACGACTGACATACGTGACTGTTACACGAGATGCTATTACCCGAAATTACTGTTACATTGACATGACTGTTACATTGACATGACTGTTACAATGACATGACATTGTCTACTACATCGACATGACTGATACAACGACATGTCTGTTACAACGACATGCCATACGTGTCTGAAAAACGACATGACATACGTGACTGTTACAACGAGATGGCTATTACAACGAACTGTTACATTGTCATGACTGTTACATTGACATGACTGTTACAATGACATGATCTACGTGTCTACACATCGACATGCCTGATACATACATGTCTGTACAACGACATACCATACGTGTCTTTACAACGACATGACATACTGTCTACTACATCGACATGCCTGATACAACGACATTATGTTACAACGACATGTCATACGTCTCTGATAAAACGACATGACATACGTACTGTTACAACGAGATGACTATTACAACGAAATGCCTGTTACATTGACATGACTGTTACATTGACATGCCTGTTACAATGACATGACATAACGTGTCTACTACATCGACATGACTGATACAACAACATGTCTGTTACAATGACATACCATACGTATCTGATAAAACGACATGCCATACGTGACTGTTACAACGAGAGATGCCTATTACAACGAAATGACTGTTACAACGACATACCATACGTCTCTGATAAAACGACATGACACACGTGACTGTTACAAACGAGATGACTATTACAACGAAAAGACTGTTACATTGACATGACTGTTACAATGACATGACATACGTGTCTACTACCTCGACATGACATACATACGGCGAGAGCTCACCCCGACCATGGCGCCGAGAGGTTGAGAGGTCAACGAGAGGTCACCCGGGTATCCCGACATGAAATATCACGGTTAACTCTCCCCTGCGCCGCACGCGTTATGCGCGCGGGGCGCCGCCCTATATATCTCGTTAATTTAGCGCCTAAATGCGGGTCAATCTTTCTCTAATACTAGCTAGCTGTCAGGTACCAACAAAAGCGTCACGATTCACCTGTCTCATTCAGCCTCTAATTCTGTGATCGCCTGCAGCATAGTGGTAAGTGTCTGGCCTGGCACGCCGTAGACCCGTGTTCGAAATCAGATGGAGACTGTTTTTTTAAAATAATTCGAATTTTTAAAATACGGAGCGCCGAGGTCACGCCGACAGACACCCCAGTCAACATCCCGACACGAAATGTCACAGTTTAAAAAATAATTCGGAATTTTTAAATACGGAGCGCCGAGGTCACGCCGACAGACACCCCAGTCAACATCCCGACACGAAATGTCACAGTTAACTCCCCCTGCGCCTACAGTACATTAGGCGCCCAGAAGAAACCTCATTATGAGAAACCTGATGTTGTATATATCTACTAACCTATCACTATCGCTCAAGTACACCAGAGCTCCAAAGTCAGGACACACCAGACATAACACTCACTTTTCCGGGGTCACCGAGACTAAGGTCAACATCTGGACACGAAATGTCACGGTTAACTCCCCCTGCGCCTACGGTACATTAGGCGCCCGCGCGCCTACTATATATCTTTGTTAATTTAGCGCCTAATGCTAATCATACGTCGGTGCCTACCTACGTCGACATGACTGATACAACGACATGTCTGTTACAACGACATGCCATACCGTGTCTGATAAAACGACATTCCATACGTGACTGTTACAACGAGATGACTATTACAACGAAATGACTGTTACATTGACATGACTGTTACATGACAGGACTGTTACAATGACATGACATACGTGTCTACTACATCGATATGACTGATACAACGACATGTCTGTTACAACGACATCCATACGTCTCTGATAAACGACATGACATACGTGCCTGTTACAACGAGATGACTATTACAACGAAATGACTGTTACATTGACAAGACTGTTTACATTGACATGACTGTTACATTGACAGGACTGTTACAATGACATGACATACGTGTCTACTACATCGATATGACTGATACAACGACATGTCTGTTACAACGACATACCATACGTGTCTGATAAACGACATGACATACTTGTCAGTTACAAAGAGATGACTATTCAACGAAATGACTGTTACATTGACATGACTGTTACAATGACATGACTGTTACAATGACATGACATACGTGCTACTACATCGACATGCCTGATACAACGACATGTCTGCTACAACAACGTCATACACATACGTGTGTCCCTGATAAACAACAATGGGCATACTTGACTGTTACAACGAGATGGGACTATTACAACGAAATGACTGTTACCTTGAAAATGAACTGTTACATTACATGACTGTTACATTGACATGCCAATACCTGTCTACTACATCGACATGACTGATACAACGACATGTCTGTTACAACGATATACCATACCGTGTCTGATAAAACGACATGACATACGTGACTGTTACAACGAGATGACTATTACAACGAAATCCCTGTTACATTGTCATGACTGTTACATTGACATGACTGTTACAATGACATGACATACGTGTCTACTACATCAACATGACTGATACAACGACAGTCCTGTTACAACGACATACCATACGTGTCTGCTACAACGACATGACATACGTGTCTACTACATCGACATGACTGATGCAACGACATGTCTGTTACAACGATATACCCTACGTCTCTGATAAACGACATGACATACGTGACTGTTTACAACGAGATGGCTATTACAACAAATGACTGTTACATTGACATGACTGTTACATTGACATGACTGTTACAATGACATGACATACGTGTCTACTACATCGACATGACTGATACAACGACATGTCTGTTACAATGACATACCATACGTGTCTGATAAAACGACATGACATACGTGACTGTTACAACGAGATGACTATTACAACGAAATGACTGTTACATTGTCATGACTGTTACAATGACATGACATAGGTGTCTACTACATCGACATGCCTGCTACAACGACATGTCTGTTACACGACATACCATACGTCTCTGATAAAAAAACATGACATACGTGCCTGTTACAACGAGATTACTATTACAACGCAATGACTGTTACATTGACATGACTGTTACATTGACATGACTGTTACAATGACATGCCATACGTGTCTACTACATCGACATGACTGATACAACGACATGTCTGTTACAACGACATACCATACAACGACATGACATACGTGTCTACTACCGCGACATGCCTGATGCAACGACATGTCTGTTACAACGACAAACCATACGTCTCTGATAAACGACATGACATACGTGACTGTTTACAACGAGATGACTATTACAACGAAATGACTGTTACATTTGACATGCCTGTTACATTGACATGACTGTTACAATGACATGACATACGTGTCTACTACGTCGACATGACTGATACAACGACATGTCTGTTACAACGACATGCCATACGTGTCTGATAAAACGACATTCCATACGTGACTGTTACAACGAGATGACTATTACAACGAAATGACTGTTACATTGACAAGACTGTTACATTGACATGACTGTTACAATGACATGACATACGTATCTACTACATCGACATGACTGATACAACGACATGTCTGTTACAACGACATACCATACGTGTCTGATAAAACGACATGCCATCTGTGACTGTTACAACGAGATGACTATACAACGAATGACTGTTACATTGACATGACTGTTACATTGACATGACTGTTTTAATGACATTGACATACGTGTCTACTACATCGACATGCCTGATACAACGACATGTCTGTTACAACGACATACCATACGTGTCTGATAAAACGACATGACATACGTGTCAGTTACAAAGAGATGACTATTACAACGAAATGACTGTTACATTGACATGACTGTTACAATGACATGACATAGGTGTCTACTACATCGACATGCCTGCTACAACGACATGTCTGTTACAACGACATACCATACGTCTCTGATAAAACAACATGACATACGTGCCTGTTACAACGAGATTACTATTACAACGCAATGACTGTTACATTGACATGACTGTTACATTGACATGACTGTTACAATGACATGCCATACGTGTCTACTACATCGACATGACTGATACAACGACATGTCTGTTACAACGACATACCATACAACGACATGACATACGTGTCTACTACCTCGACATGCCTGATGCAACGACATGTCTGTTACAGCGACAAGCCATACGTCTCTGATAAAACGACATGACATACGTGACTGTTACAACGAGATGACTATTACAACGAAATGACTGTTACATTGACATGCCTGTTACATTGACATGACTGTTACAATGACATGACATACGTGTCTACTACGTCGACATGACTGATACAACGACATGTCTGTTACAACACGACATGCCATACGTGTCTGATAAACGACATGACATACGTACTGTTACAACAGATGACTATTACAACGAAATGACTGTTACATTTGACATGACTGTTTACATTGACAGGACTGTACAATGACATGACCATACATGTCTACTACATCGATATGACTGATACAACGACATGTCTGTTACAACGACATACATACGTCTCTGATAAAACGACATGACAATACGTGCCTGTTACAAACGAGATGACTATTACAACGAAATGACTGTTACATTG
>JAVIAB010000059.1:12121222-12141846 GCA_032433765.1 Megaustenia siamemsis | reverse complement strand
TGTTACAACGATATACCATACGTGTCTGATAAAACGACATGACATACGTGACTGTTACAACGAGATGACTATTACAACGAAATGCCTGTTACATTGTCATGACTGTTACATTGACATGACTGTTACAATGACATGACATAGGTGTCTACTACATCGACATGCCTGATACAACGACATGTCTGTTCAACGACATACCATACGTGCTGTTACAACGACAGACATACGTGTCTACTACATCGAGATGACTGATGCAATGACATGTCTGTTACAACAACATACCATACGTCTCTGATAAAACGACATGACATACGTGACTGTTACAACGAGATGACTATTACAACGAAATGCCTGTTACATTGTCATGACTGTACATTGACATGCCTGTTACAATGACATGACATACGTGTCTACTACATCGACATGACTGATACAACGACATGTATGTTACAACGACATGTCATACGTATCTGATAAAACGACATGACATACGTGACTTACAACGAGATGACTATTACAACGAAATGCCTGTTACATTGTCATGACTGTTACATTGACATGACTGTTACAATGACATGACATACGTGTCTACTACATCGACATGCCTGATACAACGACATGTCTGTTACAACGACATACCATACAACGACATGACATACGTGACTGTTACAACGAGGACTATTACAACGAAATGCCTGTTACATTGTCATGACTGGTTACATTGACATGACTGTTACAATGACATGACATACGTGTCTACTACATCGACATGGCTGATGCAACGACATGTCTGTTACAACGACAAACCATACGTCTCTGATAAAACGACATGACATACGTGACTGTTACAACGAGATGAGTATTACAACGAAATGACTGTTACATTGACATGACTGTTACATTGACATGATTGTTACAATGACATGACATACGTGTCTACTACGTCGACATGACTGATAACGACATGTCTGTTACAACGACATACCATAACGTGTCTGATAAAACGACCTGCCATCTGTGACTGTTACAACGAGATGATTATTACAACGAAATGACTGTTACATTGACATGACTGTTACATTGACATGACTGTTACAATGACATGACATACGTGTCACTACATCGACATGACTGATACAACGACATGTCTGTTACAACGATATACCATACGTGTCTGATAAACAACATGAAACATACCTGACTGTTAAACGAGATGACTATTACAACGAAATGACTGTTACATTGAAAATGACTGTTACATTGACATGACGTTACATTGACATGCCATACATGTCTACTACATCGACATGACTGATACAACGACATGTCTGTTACAACGATATACCATACGTGTCTGAAAAACGACATGACATACGTCACTGTTACAACGAGATGACTATTACAACGAAATGCCTGTTACATTGTCATGACTGTTACATTGACATGACGTTACAATGACATGACATACGTGTCTACTACATCAACATGCCTGATACAACGACATGTCTGTTACAACGACATACCATAACGTGTCTGTTACAAACGACATGACATACGTGTCTACTACATCGACATGACTGATGCAACGACATGTCTGTTACAACGACATACCATACGTCTCTGATAAAACGACATGACAACGTGACTGTTACAACGAGATGACTATTACACGAAAATGACTGTTACATTGACATGACTTTTAAATTGACATGACTGTTACAATGACATGACATACGTGTCTACTACATCAACATGACGGATACAACGACATGTCGTTACAACGACATGCCATACGTGTCTGATAAAACGACATGACATACGTGACTGTTACAACGAGATGACTATTACAACGAAATGACTGTTACATTGACATGACTTTTACATTGACATGACTGTTACAATGACATGATATACGTGTCTACTACATCGACATGACTGATACAACAAACATGTCTGTTACAACGACATACCATACGTGTCTGATAAAACGACATGCCATACGTGACTGTTACAACGAGATGCCTATTACAACGAAAGACTGTTACAACGACATACCATACGTCTCTGATAAAACGACATGACACACGTGACTGTTACAACGAGATGACTATTACAACGAAATGACTGTTACATTGACATGACTGTTACAATGACATGACATACGTGTCTACTTCCTCGACATGACATACATACGGCGAGAGCTCACCCCGACCATGGCGCCGAGAGGTTGAGAGGTCAACGAGAGGTCACGGGTATCCCGACATGAAATATCACGGTTAACTCCCCCTGCGCCGCACGCGTTATGCGCGCGGGGCGCCGCCCTATATATCTTCGTTAATTTAGCGCCTAAATGCGGGTCAATCTTTCTCTACTACTAGCTAGCTGTCAGGTACCAACAAAAAGCATCACGATTCACCTGTCTCATTCAGCCTCTAATTCTGTGATCGCCTGTAGCATAGTGGTAAGTGTCTGGCCTGGCACGCCGTAGACCCGTGTTCGAAATCAGATGGAGACTGTTTTTTTTAAATAATTCGGAATTTTTAAAATACGGAGCGCCGAGTCACGCCGACAGACACCCCCAGTCAACATCCCGACACGAAATGTCACAGTTAAAAATAATTCGGAATTTTAAAATACGGAGCGCCGAGGTCACGCCGACAGACACCCCCAGTCAACATCCCGACACGAAATGTCACAGTTAACTCCCCTGCGCCTACAGTACATTAGGCGCCCAGAGAAACCTCATTATGAGAAACCTGATGTTGTATAATCTACTAACCTATCACTATCGCTCAAGTACACAAAGTCAGCCTATACCAAACATAAACACGTCACTTCCGGGGTCACCGGGACTAGAGGTCAACATCTGGACACAAAATGTCACGGTTAACTCCCCCTGCGCTACGGTACATTAGGCGCGCCGCGCGCCTACTATATATCTTTGTTAATTTAGCGCCTAAATGCTTATCAAATCCTTCCTGCTATACTACTGGCGCTCCATGGTAGCCAACCTTCGATGCGGAGACGGCACTCAATGATGATGATAAATGCAAGTGATCTTTGAAGGAAAAGTACTAAGGGAACGATAATCAAGTCAGCAACGTTCAAAGTAACTGACAATACAAAGGTTTGAGCGGGAATCCGTCATTGAGTGTACACTGTCAAAGGAAAGAGTGGAATGATGTCAAGCCTAGCCAACTTTCGTTGCACAAACGATACATAATAGTAAGACAGAGTGGAATGACGTCTAGCGTAGCCAAACTTTCGTTGCACAAACAATACATAATAGTAAGACAGAGTGGAATGACGTCTAGCGTAGCCAACTTTCGTTGCACAAACAATACATAATGGTAAGACAGAGTGGAATGACGTCTAGCGTAGCCAACTTTCGTTGCACAAACAATACATAATAGTAAGACAGAGTGGAATGACGTCTAGCGTAGCCAACTTTCGTTGCACAAACAATACATAATGGTAAGACAGAGTGGAATGACGTCTAGCGTAGCCAACTTTCGTTGCACAAACAATACATAATGGTAAGACAGAGTGGAATGACGTCTAGCGTAGCCAACTTTCGTTGCACAAACGATACATAATGGTAAGGCAGCAAGATAAGGGTGGAAGACATATAGTGATTATCAAACTTGTAGTATTTGTATAATTAATATAGGTATATACTTGTAGTTGTATCCAATTGTAGCAAAAAGTTACATCTTTCAATATTCCTGTATGGTGCAGAAACATGGACATTAGACAAGAAAACAGAACAGAAAATTGAAGCCTTTGAAATGCGGATTTATAGAAGAATATGTAGAATTGGATGGAAAGAAAAGAAAACAAACAATGAAGTTTTAAAGCAACTAAACATAAAAAGAAAACTACTGAATACAATCAAGACAAGACAAATGAAATTTTTGGGGGCATGTTAAAAGACACAACAGCTTACTAAAAGTAATATTGGAAGGGAAATTACAAGGTAAAAGAGACAGAGGCAGACCAAGACTAACATGGACAAGTAACATCAAAGATGGACCAGTCAATATTTGACAACCTGCACCATCAAAGCAAGAAATAGAGTAGAATGGCGATCTATGGTAGCCAAACTTCGTTGTGGAGACGGCACTCGATGATGATAATCATTATCAAACTTGTTCTACAACGTTTAGCTTAACACTCCACAATAAGAGTAGAAGAAAATGTGGTGTTGTCACACATATTTTACATCCGTTGGTTAGTTTCTTAGTTAGTTTGAATCATGGACAATATGACAACAGACAAGAAAATCACTGGAGGCTATAGAAATGTCCTTTTACAGAAGAATGTTGAGATTACTATGACAGTTAAGAAGAGTAATGGAATCGATCTGAAAGAGACCGAAATAAAAAATGAGAGCTGATATCCAATATTAGGAAGAAACAAACAATGTTTTTTTGACTATGTAATAAGAAAGGAACAGCTTAGATATATTGTAACAATTGGAAAAATTGAGGGACAAAGAGATAGAAGGAAGCAAAGAGAAAAGATACCAGACAGCTTAAGAAAATGGCTTGGCAGAAGGTCAACAACAGACACGATAAATAACTGTCGAGATCGAAAATTGTGGAGAGACATTATCACCTAGACCAGCAGGCACGGTACTTGTTCATGATGATGTTAGTTTTGTTTGACACACTCCAGTGCAGTAATAAATGAACAGCACAAGAAACAAAGAATAAATGCAAGCGCTCAGCAGTCTCTTACCTTCAAATATTACTGCTTACTACTTGCTCTTGTATATAAGACCATCATAACTGCACACGGAAGAGATGCATTATATAGAACTTTCTACTCTTGTTTAATCACTTTATAAGATCTCAACACTGATGACAAGCTCCGTAACACTGATACGGTTTCCTGGAGAAATTTCAGAAATTTGTTACTATTACTTGTATGTGTCATAAAAATGTTGTTATTAATTACAAACAAAGAAACTTGCTGTGCTATATGCATTCAACGTATTACCCTCTTCATTTTAAAATGTCTGGCTTTCTTTTACTTGTACAATGTGCCCACATGACTTATATCTCCGATAGAGCCTGTACAATCGATTTCACCTATACTCACATTAGAGGTCAATTCAAAAAAGGGAAAAAAACTTCAAAAGATCTTTGAAGCGGATAGATTAACTTTAAGTTACAACAATCATCAATCATGGCTTAGTACAATCAAGATAAAACTTTTCCCAAACTTTATCCTTATTTTGAACCCTACAACGAAACTTGGCTACCCTGTATAGCCATTTCGTTCTGTCACTTACATTAATTGTGCACGTTGTCACATGTTCTAAACATCTATTGATGTTTCGATCCACTTTTGTCAAGATTACATTTTTATTCCTTTAATGTGTTTTAGCATTTGTTTAATGTTGAGATAAACAATTACTAATTTGGATTTTTCAATACTATTTTGATAAACCTATCATAAATTTGAGTACAAAGTTCATGAAACATCACTCATGTTCATATATGTATATGACGTGTTTCATCGCACGACTCAAGGATTAGGTAGGTCTCCTCGTCATCTATCCTTAAATTACATTAAGTGGGTGTAGATGTAACGCGTTTTGGTTTCAGTAAGTCGTTCACTTTCGCCCAAATATCCGACTTCAGCATAGCGTTTTTTATTACTGAGTTGTCTTCCCTCACGATCCCTACTCGCTTGGCCAGACTAGATAGTTTAATCTTCTAGGGGCACCGCTAAGAGGGGTGTAGGGTCTGTATATTCTGGTTCACCAATTCTGAAGCACACTTTAAGATGTGAGTCACTGAGAGCTGTCACTTCTGTTGCTGTCATACGCTTTTGCCATCCGAAGTATAACAGTAATACGAGCGTTTTCTTCATTCAAAACTATCATTTTCTAAATTCCTTGTTTTGTTTTATTCGGTATGTCATGAGATGAAATAAACGTATACCGATTATATTATTTCAAATAGTTCCTGCTGTTTACAAATGTGTTGCCATGTATTTATCTATCTCATTATTCTTCGTCTTCCACAGATCTGTTAAAGGTATTTTGTAATGTTACGTTCTCTCAAAACTTACAACGAAGGAACGATCAATATATGTTTATTGTTTGCTATTGGAAAAAAAAGACTTCACCACGCTTCATGGCAGCCCTGCAGGTGCTCTATGCAACACACTACATCAAATATACTACTAAATTAATGTACACTTGTAGTTTTATGTAGCTTGATGGTAATACACTCATATGACTGACCTCATCTTTACGCTACTGCTCTGACGTACCTTACTTGACTTAGGATTTTTAGGATTTAAAGAAACACCATTATTTATCACAATGTCATTATCAGTCACTAGGTCATTATAATTCATCATGCAATTATCAGTCACCGTGTTATTGTAATTAATTATGCCATTATCAGTCACCGTGTTATTGTAATTCATTATGTCATTATCAGTCACCGTGTTATTATAATTAATCATGCCATTATCAGTCACCGTGTTATTGTAATTCATTATGTCATTATCAGTCACCGTGTTATTATAATTCATTGTGTCATTATCAGTCACCGTGTTATTATAATTTGTTATGTCATTATCAGTCATCATAACGCTTTCAAGCACCACGCCATTGTCTATCAACATGTCACTGTCAATGACTATGTCATTATCAGTCACCATGTCATTATAATTCATCATGTCATTATCAACCGCCGTGTCATTATCAGTCGATGTGTCATTATCAACAGTCGCTTCATTATCAGTCTCTCTGTCATTATCAACCGTCGTTTCATTATCAGTCTCTTTGTCATTATCACAACCGTCGTTTCATTATCAGTCGATGTGTCATTATCAACCGTCGTTTCATTATCAGTCTCTTTGTCATTATCAACTGTCGTTTCATTATCAGTCTCTCTGTCATTATCAACCGTCGTTTCATTATCAGTATCTCTGTCATTATCAACCGTCGTTTCATTATCAGTCTCTTTTTCATTATCAACCATCGTGTCATTATCAGTCTTTGTGTTGATATCAAGTACCATCTCGTTATCAAATAAACGATCAAGGGGAGACTTTATTATATTTATATATGTTTCTTATCAAGCTTCAAATGCGTCCACTTTTCTTTAATTAAAAAAAAAAAAGAGAACTAAAAGTAAAAATATTTGTTGAGACTTGGCAAATCTTTGACCCAAATTGTCAAGTTGTAAAGTTACCACCATCTACAATTTTTCTGGGAAGGGTCAAACTAATATATTCAACCTCAGATTTGGACACATGAGACTTCTACAGCTCAATCATTGCGCACCACTTCCTCTCACACATAAGGCCACAATGAATGATCGTCCTTGTTGTCTGTCTGAAACTTACCATCACCACCCATTTAAAACCGCTTCAATTCAGTTCTTTAAACCCATTACTTAGCAATATGGTTAGCTCGTAGTAGATTTAATCTCATCGTACATCAAACAGTCCATAATCCCTCATATCTCCCCTGCATGACCAGCAATGTGAATTTATGAAATGATAAACTGGTTTACAAGACTCCCTTCGATCTACCTGTAGCTCTCTTGAATCTACGCAAACATCCCTTCTGACAGGAAAACTCCGGAGTTAAACCGGGGCTATAAAGTCACGAACAATGCTCTATTCTCACCCTTCATAATGAGCGTTCAGTCGATTAAAGGGATATACCATCGCCCAGCATGATGACGAAGCACACACACCAATGGATACGCCCACAAGCGCCAGACTACTTCAGGGAATAAAGCCAAAAGCGTGCGGAAAACACCGTAGCGATGGCGCAAAAATCCATAAAACCTTTGGTTGACATAAGGGAGGATAGTGAAAAAAGATTCAATGCGTGGACCAAGCTCCGCAGCCTTTGAAAAAATGACCACACAAAGCGGTAGTGGATGATAGCTGTCCTATATAAAACAATAAAAGCGTTAACCCAACAGACCTTTGCCTCTTTTCATGTTTGAATTGCGTCTCCACTTCACTCTGCATTATAGGTGGTCCTGTGTCTTCATTTGAATTGTTAATCTTGTGTCTTCATCATAATAGAGTCGACTGATATATTATGTCCATCTTTCCATTATCTTCTCCTGTCCCATATTATATTTCTTCCTTTGATTTCACGCATCCTGAAACATTGACTTCTTTTCTTCCTGTTAATTCATTTAACTGATTGTGCATACATTTTGAGTCTTTCTTTTGTTGTTTTTCCATTTCTTCACATTCTGATTTAACCATCCTTCCTTTGCTTCACTGCATTTGTTTTGGATCTCTTGTGCAATATTTTGTATGTCCGTTCTTCTTTCTTATGTTTTCGTTCTTTCGTCCATTAGTTGTAATATTTCTTCTGCCATCCATTTCTTTTTGTTGATTCTTTAAGTCACTGGTATTACTTCTTTTGATGTTGTTGAATCGATTGTTTGAGCATTCCCACTGCTCCTGGATGTCCTGTATTTTCTCAATAGCATTATATCTATTTTGTACTATCGTGCTGTACTTATCACTATCTGTGTATCTACTCTTAGCATATCTAGTTCTAATTTTATATTTCTTGGGTGATTTCTGTGCCTTCCGTAGTTTTATTCTTATCTTTCCAACTACTGGTACATGGTCACTATTGCAATCTGCTCCTGGCCTTGTTTTAACAGATGTTAGCACATTCCTGAATCTTCTCTGTACCAGTATAAAATTTGATTGTGTACTTTTTTGTCTGGGCTTTGCCATGTCCATAGTCGCCTAGGATGTTGTTTGAACCAGGTGTTACCTATAATCATTTCATGTGTCTTTGCCCAATCTCAATCTATCCCCTCTTTCATTCGTCTCTCCAAGGCCATGCTCCTCAGTCACATTTTGCACTTTAGCAGTTCCTACCTTTGCATTGAAATCCCTGATATAATAGTTATTTCTTGGGGTTTCCACTGTTCCATGGTCGCCTCTAGCTCCTCGTAAAAAGTGTCAATGTCTTCTTCTTCGCTATTACTTGTTGGTGCATAAACTTGAATTATGTGATATCCATTGGTCTGCCTCTCAATTTTACTGTCAGAATTCTGTCTGATACTGGCCAAAGTCATTTCACTGTTTTACTTCTTTCTCTATCTAACATGATGCCTACTCCTCTTTCGTGTGTGGTTGGTTCCCCCAGAGTAAATCACATTTCCACTGTCGTGTTGTAAAATCCTGCCCCTGTCCATCTCATTTCACATAGTCCCAAGATGTTCAATTTCATTCTCTTCATTTCTTGACTGATGTTTCTAATTTTCCAACCTGGAATGCTTATCAAATGTTCCAAGTTCCTATTGCTAGTGTCTCTTTATTTTTGATCTTCATACAGTTGCTTGATGACGATCGGGTGTCACCTGTAGCACATGACGACTCCCTACGGACGAGGTGGCGGTGTAGTCCCCATTAACGTCGTTAGCTGTAAATATAAGGTTGTGATTTGTCATGATTATTCCAGGCAATTTAAGAAGGTAGTTTGCCATCCCTTTCCTTCTCGGCAGTGACGTTACTAGTCGGAGATCGCAGCCATTGTCTCTATATATGAGATCCTCTGCCTGCCATCGCGGTGTAGGGGACCATAACCGGCACTACTTGTCGGCTGCTCCCACAACGACATCCATTAACCAAAAGTCGTGATTACTGCTCCTCATGTGTGTCAGTCGTGATTACTGCTCCTCATCTGTGTCAGTCGTGATTGCTGCTCTCATGTGTTCAGTCGTGATTGCTGCTCCTCATGTGTGCAGTCGTGATTACTGCTCCTCATCTGTGTCAGTCGTGATTGCTGCTCATGTGTGTCAGTCGTGATTAACTGCTCCTCATCTGTGTCAGTCGTGATTGCGTCCTCAGTGTGTCAGTCGTGATTGCTGCTCCAAGTGTGTCAGTCGTGATTGCTGCCTCCTCAAGTATGTCAGCGTGATTGCTGCCCTCAAGTGTGTCAGTCGTGATTGCTGTCTCAAGTATGTCAGTCTGATGCTGCTCTGTGTGTCAGTCGTGATTGCTGCTCTCAAGTGTGTCAGTCGTGATTGCTGCCCTCAAGTATGTCAGTCGTGATTGCTGCCCTCAGTGTGTCAGTCGTGATTGCTGCCCCTCAGTGTGTCATTCGTGATTGCTGCCCCTCAAGTATGTCAGTCGTGATTGCTGCCCTCAAGTGTGTCAGTCGTGATGCTGCCCTCAAGTATGTCAGTCGTGATTGCTGGCCCTCAAGTGTGTCAGTCGTGATTGCTGCCCCTCAAGTGTGTCAGTCGTGATTGCTGCCCTCAAGTATGTCAGTCGTGATTGCTGCCCTCAAGTGTGTCAGTCGTGATGCTGCCCCTCAAGTGTGTCAGTCGTGATTGCTGCCCCTCAAGTATGTCAGTCGTGATTGATGCCCTCAAGTGTGTCAGTCGTGATTGCTGCCCCTCAAGTATGTCAGTCGTGATTGCTGCCCCTCAAGTGTGTCAGTCGTGATTGCTGCCCCTCAAGTGTGTCAGTCGTGATTGCTGCCCCTCAAGTATGTCAGTCGTGATTGCTGCCCCTCAAGTGTGTCAGTCGTGATTGCTGCCCCTCAAGTGTCAGTCGTGATTGCTGCCCCTCAAGTGTCAGTCGTGATCGCTGTCCTCAGACCACAGCACCTTTTACAGGTTGGAAAACTAAGAAAACATAGATAAATTCTATATAATGCCCAATAAAGCATTAACTCCAACCAGACCTAGGGCACGTTTCACAAAATGACCACAGATATCCACTGAACTGGCTACTAGTTGTTCTACATAATACACAACAAAGCGTTAACTCCAACCAGACCTAGGGCACGCTTCACAAAATGACCACATATATCACTGAACTGGATAATAGTTGTTCTACATAATACATTATAAAGCGTTAAATCCAGCCAGACATGGGCTACTCTTCAAAAAATGACCACAGATGGCGGAAATGGATGATAGTTGTTGCTGTTGTTGAAGACACGCAATAATTGCACAGCTTGACTGACTGTATTACTTTATATTTAATGATAAGAAGAAGAATCGTGTTCGGTACTAGATAATAGGACCAATCGAGTCTGGCAGTGTCTGCTGTAGGACAGATGTTGTTGTACAAATTCAGTACCAGACAGACTAATGGAAATATTGTATTGACGTTTTATTTGAGGTAAGTCGTTTCTGAATAATACATGAAGTAATAATGAAGCATAATGTAATTACAACACTGTCATCTCATAATTTATCAGTAAAGAGACATGGCGGGACTTTGGTTAAGAACACTTTTTGGTCCATAGATGGCGAATGAACAGAATTTCCGACGTCATCAGACAAGTCGTCATCAGACCGATGTCACCATCAAAAGACTTTCTTCTAGAACAGTAGCCCATCAGAACAAGAATTGACAACTGACACACTTGAGGGGCAGCAATCACGGCTGACACACTTGAGGGCGCAGCAATCACGGCTGACACACTTGAGGGGTATCAATCACGACTGACACACTTTAGGGGCAGCAATCACTACTGACACACTTGAGGGATATTAATCATGACTGACACACTTTATGGGCAGCAATCACTACTGACACACTTGAGGGATATTAATCACTACTGACACACTTTCGGGTCAGCAATCACGAATGACACACTTTAGGGGCAGTAATCACGACTGACACACATGAGGAGCAGTAATCACGATTAACACACTTGAGGTGCAGCAATCACGACTGGCACACATGAGGGGCAGCAATTACGACTAACACAGATGAGGGGCAACAATCACGACTAAAACACTTGAGGGACAGCAATCACGACTGACACACATAAGGAGCAGCAATCACGACTGACACACTTGAGGGGCAGCAATCACGACTGACACACATGAGGGGCAGCAATAGTGACTGAAACACATGAGGTGCAGCAATCACGACTGACACAAAGGAAGAGCAGCAATCACAACTGACATAAATCAAAAGCAGAATTCACGACTGACATAAATCAAGAGCAGAATTCACGACTGACATAAATCAAGAGCAGAATTCACGACTGACATAAATCAAGAGCAGAATTCACGACTGACATAAATCAAGAGCAGAATTCACGACTGACTTAAATAAAGAAATCACGACTGGCATAAACGAAGCAGAAATCACGACTGACAACCTATCACATATAAATTTTACTTTTTGAGTTAACGTATCTCACAAATTAAATTGTTACATGGAAGTCTATATAGTATTAATCCCATGAAACATAATTTTATGTTTTGCAACGTTTCTCTTACACTTAATTCACACTACGACAAACGTCAAGCATGAACACAATTTCTACAGAGGTTTGATTTTAATGACATTTGCTAAAACACTTCCTGTCACGTAGTTAATGTCCGTAAGAGTTAAGTGACATCGGAACTGATAAACTGTAGTCACGAACAGTAAATAGGCCGTAATCCTAAAGGAGTGAGTGATGCTACAGTCGAAGGGAATGTTGGCCAGTGATAGAGGTAAACATTAAGACAACTTGTTTTTCAGCTTTAAAGTGGTTGACTCCAGTTTTGAAAGTTAAGTGCAAATGAGCCGCACTGAAAGTCAAAACTTGTAGATGGGAGACGCAAGCAGGAAACACTTTATTGAGAATATAGATAGGAAGAGATAAATATAGCAAGAGGGAGAGGATTTTAGAGTTGGGAGGAAAAGTAGAGGGGGTAAATATAGAAAATATGCAAAGACTGAGATTGTTGAAGATTGAAATATCTGGTACAGGAAATAGGTACAAGTTGAAATAAATGGAGAGCCAGCGAGATAGAAAGTGAGAGAATGAAAAAAAGAGGAAATATGGAGAGACAGAGAGATAGAAAGTGAGAGAATGTAAAAAGAGGAAAATGTGGAGAGACAGATTGAGATATTAGAGTTTGGGAGATCGAAGCGAAGATGTGTACATGGAGAGGAGAAATAAGTGTAGAGAAGAGAGAGAGAGAGAGTATTAAAGAAAATAAAATATAGATAGAAAGAATAGGATCGTGGGAGATTGAGAGACCGAAGAAACGTAGGATAAAGGAAATGAAATGTATAAACAAATGTGACCACGATATCAATTGGTATCTTCTTCCTCTTTTCCCTTTTCACTGATACCTAAAAGGTGTCGTGGTTTATATCATTTGTCGTTCTTGTGCTGCTCGAATTGTCTGAATGAGTGATTTCCTTTGTTGTTACATATCTCTGTCACTGCATCTATCCATCTTCTTCTGGGTCTTCCTCTTGGTCTTGTTCCATGCATTCTCGAGAAGAACGCCCTTGATGGTGATTGGTAAGTTTGGTATAATTGTTTCTTATATAAAGATTATTTTTAGCCGGTGGGGAAGGGGTCAACACATTCAGCAGCACCTGGACTGAAAGTGATCAATGACTCATAGCTGACTTCGTGTGTCAAGCTGAGCTCTAAGTATATACTGTAAAACATGATATATATGGCCCTTTTCGTCTTGTCAGACGGTCTAGTGGAGGCTATAGCGTATTTTTGTGAGGTATTATTTTTGTCGAACAGCTTCTCTGTGGCTAAATCTACCAATGTTTGATACGCGGTCACAGAATGAACAAGTCAGGCCCTCTGGTCCACAGGGTTTTCCATCCTTTTCTTGACAAAAAACATGATATGTACACTTGTTTAATCTTGAATGTTTTGCTTACTTTTGTTTAATCTAGTGTGGTTCTTGTTTACTCTTGTGTGCTCTTATTTACTCTTTTGTGCTCTTGTTTACTCCTGTGCGCTCTTGTTTACTCGTGAGTGCCCTTGTTTACTCATATATACTCTTGTTGACTCTTGTGTGCTCTTTGTTTATTCGTGTGTGCTCTTGTTTACTCCTATTTACTCTTGTTACTCTTATGTGCTTTTATTTACTCTTGTTTACTCTTGTTTACTGTGGTTTACTCTTGTTTACTCTTGTTTACTCTTGTTTACTCTTGTGTGCTCTTGTTTACTCTTGTGTGCTCTTGTTTACTCTTGTTTACTCTTGTTTACTGTGGTTTACTCTTGTTTACTCTTGTTTACTCGTGTGTGTGCTTGTTTACTCATATATACTCTTATTTACTCTTGTGTGCTCTTGTTACTCTTATTTACTCTGTGTGCTTATTTACTCGTGTGTGTGCTTGTTTACTCATATATACTCTTATTTACTCTTGTATGCTCTTGTTTACTCTTATCTACTCTTATTTACTCTTGCGTGCTCTTGTTTACTCTTATTTACTCTTGTTTACTCTTGTTTACTGTTGTGTGCTCTTATTTACTCGTGTGTGTGCTCTGTTTACTCTTGTGTGCTCTTGTCACTCTTATTTACTCTTGTTTACTCTTGTTTACTGTTGTGTACTCTTATTTACTCTTGCGTGCTCTGTTTACTCTTATTTACTCTTGTTTACTCTTGTTACTGTTGTGTGCTCTTATTTACTCGTGTGTTTACTCTTATTTACTCGTGTGTGTGCTCTTATTTACTCGTGTGTATGCTCTTGTGTGCTCTTGTTCACTCTTATTTACTCTTGTTTACTGTTGTGTACTCTTATTTACTCGTGTGTTTACTCTTATTTACTCGTGTGTGTGCTCTTATTTACTCTTGTGTGCTCTTGTTCACTTAGATAAATTGCGCTTTTCCTTATATTTTTGTTCGTGGACGACATGGCTTTCAGGGTTTATGCAGATCACAGAACTGAACACCAGAGATATTTTTTCTGTGAAAATAGGCGGCCTGACTTTCTACCGACCACATTTCCTATAAAATGCTAATTTTGTAACTGAAAAATGGAAGTGACTGCTAACATCATTTTCGACATACGCCCTAAGTTGTGGAAGAAAGCATTAATTCTGATTATTGAATTCACTTGTTACCTTGGTCTCTCTTCTTTCGATGTTGCTAACGTTTCTTCACTAAACAGTGACTTTTATTGGCTTTCATTAGATTGGTGGATTTCATATAAATATTGATATTGAAAGTACTGGCTGGCTTCTTTGGTTTAACATATATTTGTGAATGGAGGAGAAAGAGAGAGAGAGAGAGAGAGAGAGAGAGAGAGAGAGAGAGAGAGAGAGAGAGAGACGAGAACAGAGAAAGGCAGAGTTGTTAATGATTAAAATAATATAGCTCACTACAATCAGGCAGCCGTATAGGGGCTCAGTCTTCCAAACAAATGGTGCAAAGTCTTTAGTTTAATTCGATAAATCGTATAGCTTACTGATTATACACTTCTAAGTCTGCCTCCTAGTAACACTTAATGCAAGTACCAGGTTGTTCTGATTCTTCAAGTCTGAGACACGCGTCCTTGTCTATCATCGAGTCATCTCAATAAAATAATAAAATATGATGTTCTACTGACACTTGGAGTCATAGACATGCATCCATGTCTATCATCGCTTCACCCCAATAAAATGTGTTGTTCTACTGACTCTTGGAATTATAGAAGAGCATCCTTGTCTATCACCGTGTCACTTCCCAATAACATATTACATGGATGTTTCCTGTCAATATTTCTTGTTTTGTATGTATATGACCTTTCAGTTGTCCTTGAACCTGTACTTCAATCTCTTTTCGTGACAATCCTGACCTACTTGGAGGTCACCCAGCTTCTAAAGTAGATGAGGAATTTTTCTGGAAAATAATGGCGTCCTGGCGTTTTACCGACCACAATACTTAAGAATATGCCGTTGTTCATGGAAAAATATGGTCACTGACGTCATATTTCCTGTTCGCTTGTTAAGGTTTGAAGCGTCACATGTTGAACTCTAATGAAAATACAAGTGTAACCCTCTTCCAAACCACCCCCCCCCGGCCACCCCCCCCCCTTTCCACCCCACCCCACCCTCCACCCAAAAAAAAATGTGTCTGAATATAATGAGGCCACCAACCACTGGGGAGCCGCGATAGCTCAGTGGTTAGTGAACTGGACTACAAAGGACAAAGGGTAGGGTTCGATCCCAACCGACGGCTTCCGGGGTGCACCCAGCCTTTAACGGGTACCGGATTTTTTTTCTGGGAAAGTGAAGCGGCTCGGGCGTAATACCGACCATATTACCCCAAAACTCATGTTGTCTAGAAATATTTGTCTAAAACCGGAAATATCTATTCACAGTAAAGGAATTCCTTATCACTGCGAGGACAGCAAAACAAAAATCATCAAACAACACTGATCACTCTTCTTATCCATGAATCATTTCAGCAAGAAGATCAATTATTCATTAGAAATATGCTTTTTTTTAAAAAAATTATGGAAAACGGCAGCACACAATCTACCTTTTTCCCCATATTTCATAAATATTTATATCCATAACACACTTCGGGAGCCGCGATAGCTCATTGGTTAGTGAAATGGACTACGAAGGACAAGAGGTAGGGTTTGATCCCATCGACGGCTTTCGGGTTCACCCAGCCTTAAATGGGTACCGATTTTTTTTTTCTGGGAAAGTAAAGCGGCACGGGCGTAATACCGACCACATTACCCGAAATTTCATGTGCCGAAGGTCTGTAAAATTTATGGTCACTAACACCATATTCCCTATACGGCACTTGGCGTGACGGGCAGTTTACTTTACTTTTAACACACTTCATATAACGAATATATGTTTTGTTTCTTGCTTACATTTCCAATGCCGGTAATAGATGGTCCTTGAAAGAAACACTTATCATCGTGCGAAATGAGGTGCAAGATGTGCTTAAAAAATAGAATGATAGAAAGAACAGAAACTCTATAAAAGCCGTTCATCGACTTCTTCTCCTTTCCTTCCTCATTTGCTTTTCAGCGTCAAGGGCAGATATAATTTCTCGTCTTTTGCTCTGCTGTTATTTCTGCTGCTGTTATGTTTCTTAGTGCTTCTAATATTCAATATAGCCATCTTTTCGTGGTCGACCCTTGGGTCTGGTATTCTCGCAACGTTTACTGAAGGTTCATTATGTTGTGTTTTGATTACTCTGTCTTAACACGTGGCCAAACCATTTTATCTGTTGTTTCTATATATATTTTATGGCCGGTGCTATTCCTAGCATTTTTCTCAGTTCTTCATTTCTGATTTATCTCTTCAGGCTGTTTCCTGTCATTCGTCTAACACATTTCATGCCAGTGGAGGTTGTTTTACTTTATGTTCTTGCATCTAGGGTCCAGGACTGGCACTGGTAGCACACCGTTGCGATGAAGGTTGTATCCACTTCATCGAGAGTGGTTTATTGTACGGAGTCTCAATACATTGATGGTTCTGAACAAGGACCTTGATTGGACATATAGGAGGTTACGCCACGAAAACATTCGGATAAACGATCGACTATAGAAAACATAAATATAGTCACTATATCAATCGCAATTGATAACAATTCTAACGTACATTTAATGTGATGTCTAGGGAGCAATGTGTACACATACCTGCTCTCTGCTCCATCTCACGGACACATGCTGGAGTACTCAAAATGACGTGAATTAATGTGTGTAGTTCTCGTTAATGACATAGTAGTTAGCGCGCTTGTCGTGGTTCAATCCCAAACAATACCAAGTCATATCATCAACATCATTATTATCATCATCAAGTACTATGTTTGTTGACGTAGGTGATCATGTCTCTCACAATTTTCGATCTCGACAGTTATTTTCATTTCTATTGTTGACCTTCTGCCAAGCCATTCTCTTAGGCTCTCTGGTATCTTTTCTCTTTGCTTTTCTCTAATCTCTTTGTCTCTCAATTTTCCCAGTTGTTACAATATATTCTAACTGCTCCCTTCTCATTACATGTCCCAAATAATTATGATTGTTTCTTCCTAATACTGGATATTAGCTCTCTTTTTGCATTAGCCTCTTTCATAATGTTTGCATTGCTCTTCTTAGCTGTCCATGGTATATTTTATATGTATATATATATATATAATATATATATATATATATATATATGGCAAATGGACAATAATGGTTTTCCTTGTTTGTCTTCCTGTCCTTACTTAAAATGTGTCCTAATGGTGTGTCCTCTCCGCTAACTGTTAACTGCCGCAGCGCCTGGAAATCGTGTATGTTTCTGGACAATAGAAACTGTACGAATTCCCTAGTGTTGGATTTAATTGTGGAGCTTTTAATTATAAATTATTTCGCAAGTTTGGGCAACGAACTTCAGGATTGCAACATGCCCCAAACGCGATCTGAAACAGCCTCTGCAACAGAAAGAAATTGTATACAATGTAATGCCATAATGATAACCTTGGCTCAAGATTGGAAAGTCTGAAAATGTCGATGGGACTCTGGGAAATTTGATTTATCTCAAAACACAGAAAGGGAGTGTGGGGAGACAGAGAGAAGAGAGAGAGAGGAGAGAGAGAGAGAGAGTAGCATGAATGAAAACGAGATGAGCCAACTCGTTTGTGTAAGATTCATTTTAATGTTACATTAGAATCACTGGTGTTGTGGGAGAGAGAATAAGAGATAACTTCTGCTGCCAATATTTTCATTTAAAGAGATTTTATATCAGGGTCGGTGGAGGCCGTGATTTGTTTGTTGCTCTATACAATCATCTGTTATCGAACTGGGACAGAGTTGATTCACTGATTCTAGTATCGATGTTCAAAAACCTTTCATTACTGCATTAAAGCCAATGTATGGAGTTTGTTGGCGATGTGAAGGGAGGTGAAGTTTCCTGGGACAGGAAAATAAAGGAACAACACGTGCCCAGTGCAGTTGCCGCCAAGGTACGCAGCAAGTACCAGGAATAATAAAGGGAAGCTGTAAATTTTATTGCGTAAAAGATGTCAGTTTTTGTGCCCATATTTTACCATGATCATTGACACATTAAATGTTAACTTAGACAAGGCACCGGGCAGGAAAATCGTTGGAGACCACAGAAATGTGATTTTACAGAAGAATGTTGAGAACACAGTTGAGAGATTAACAAATTAATTACGACATTTCTAAATGGGACAGGATTCATGTTTATCAAATTGCTCCCAGTACACAGACCTGAGAAGGACAATGTGGTCCACACCCACTCCTGGAAGAAAAACTATATGGGGCAACGAATCACTTTAAACAGACAGCTGCCTTCATAAGAGAGTCCAGAATCTTACTCTGAATGAGCCATGATCGCAGAAGAAGAAATGAGACCACAATAAACAGAAATCTTGTTTCCAACAACAGGATAAAATAACCACCATTTTGTTCCCATTTCACGGGAATGTAAGTAAATGTTCCCTCCATGTCCTGCTATGCATATGGAGAAAATATTGATGTTGGTGACCACATTTTTATATGAGCAATAGTAGCAATAGTAGCAATAGCCGCAATAGTAGCAATAGTAGCAATAGTAGCAATAGCAATAGTACATTTGTGGAAGATGTGGTCTGTAACACTTCAAGCCTCCTTTACTTTCCATAAAAATCTCTAGCACCATTAAAAAAAAAATACCAGAAGGAAACAATCAACATTTCTCAGGCACATCATGAGAAGAGGAAAGTGGGAATACTTGGTTAAAACTCGAAAGATACAGAGATAATTCCTTGTAATTTGTGCACTCTTGTAAACTTCCTTTCTTTTGTAGTTTCATCGTCTAAACCTTCTTTCCAGTCTTTGTGTACTTCTTCTTTCTCCCATATTTAATCTATTGGATTATGTAACATCTTGGTGGAGGTGTTAATATTGTTTTTAATGGCTTCTGACGGAATTTCATCCGGTCCTGTGGCTTTACCTTTCTTAATAGCTTGATGGTTTTATTATTTCTTCATTGCGTGGCTTTCTATATTTAACTTGCTACTCTTCCCTTGCTGGCAGTTTATATGTAGGTTTATTTGGGTCTGTTCTATTCAAGAGTTATTCATAGTGCTTTTCCATCTCTTCATTGTTCACTTATATTGCCAAGCAGATATCATTTCTTATCTTATGTTTGTATGTTCCGCTTAATTTCTTTGTGCTGTTGTACAGTTTCCTTCATGTTCTTTTGTTTGCCGGGTCCTCTGCCTCTCTAGTTCATCTATATACCTCTTATCCCCTTAAATGCATGTTTCTTGTTTGCCTATGTGTAGTTTTATTGTGCCTTGAGCAGCGTCATAGTTATAGGAAATTAAAACCGCTATGACTTGGACAAACTTACACCAAAGCTATACACGTTTCTATGAGCGCTGCTTTACAAAATATTAAATACTAAATGGCTTAACTCCCACGTCTTAAAATGCTCTCAATTTCTATAAATAGATATACTGTTACATAGTCTAAATCTGTTGTGGTTGCTCAAATACATAAACTCAAGAGAGATTGTTTCAGTTTAGTCTCGCGATTACCAAACAATTTAACTAATTAATATAGTGATGATTTATCACTCACAACAAAAATATTACAGGGTATGTCTTTTTTAAAAAACAAATATGTAGAATGAATTCAATTGATGACGATACGTTTACTGAAATAGAAAATATCATCTGAGGTGCGCGACAACAAGCGTCGTTTTCATCAATAACAAAACAGAACACTTCATGACAAGTAAAGAAGGATGAAACAGTTTGAATTAATTACAAGAAACAGATATGGAAATAAGAGAGTAAAAAATATGAAGTAAACTATCACAAACAGAACCTTCATGACAAGTAAAGAAGGATAAACAGTTTGTAGTAATTACAAGAAACATATATGGAAATAAGAGAGTAACAAAA